>JAFLJL010015670.1:0-22469 GCA_018398815.1 Conus ventricosus
GGACCTATTTTAACAAAATTTCGGTTGAAAAATGAAAATTTCCCCGGGGTGACCATGACTGTTGGTAGGACCAGGATGTGGTTCAGCAGGTGGTGCCAGGGGCATTCGCAAGATGTTTTCAAAATCTTTTTAATGAGCAAACTCTGTGAATGACTCTTTTAGCAGTTATGAAATGTTTACCTCCCAAAAAACGTATTTGTTTCTGAAAAAACAAAATCGCTAAGTTTCCACATTGAGTGTACCAAAACCCGCTGTGTTGTGTAGTACTAAGGGGGGGGGGTTTGGGGGAAAAGGGTGACCTTTTTTCACAGGTGGTTGAACCTATTGTAGAAAGAAGTTTAGCTCGAAAAAAGGCGCAAGTCCTCCTGACTAGGAAGTGATGAACGAGTGAATTCAAGAGAAAATGTTGGGGAAAAAGATGGGAAAACAAATGAATTTTAAAAAATAAGACGATGAAGTTTAAAAAGGAAAGCCCCTAGGAAAAAAAAACCAAAACACATGCCCCTTTCCAAAAATAATACAAAAGAACAGCAACCTTTTTCATGAAAAGCAAAAATTGGTTTTTAAGACTATACTGACTTTCCATAAAAAAAAACGAAAGCAAAACAAGCGAAAGGTTTGGGGGAATTTTTTTTGGTCACAATTGAAAAAGAGTGGAAAACGAGAATTCAACGTTTATTTGTTTATTACACGGGAATGTGTGAAAATTTTTCACACAATATTTCTTTTTTGGGAAAAACCGGTCCTGAAAAAACCCGCTCAAGTCCTAAAACCCCGGGGTGGCCCCATTGCAGGACAACGCTCGACACCCGTGGCTCATTGAGTGGACAGGGGGTTTATGCTCCCTTGGCAATTAGCCACACATGGACGATGGCCTGGTGAAATTGAGCCCCTGTTTTGGGGCGTGGGCAGGGGTCCAAAAATCTACCAACTCATCCCAAAAATGTTCTTTGGGTTTAAAATCGGGCTGAGGGTGGCCAGGGAGCCTTTTTACGTTGTTATCTGAAGAAAAAATTTGGGGGGGTGGCCCTGGGTGTGTGGGCTTGCATTTTCCGTTGGAATGTCCGTTTGGGGTTGCGCAAAAAAAAGGAGCAGGGGGGTTTTGGGCCCCGGTGGATTTTAGCGCTGTGCATTTCCCCCTGTCCGCGACCCGGCCAATTTCTGAAAGATGACGGGCCCATGGGGTGGTTAAGCCCTTTTTACCCCATTCATAACTTTGGGCCTCCCCAGGGGTTCCCCTTACCCAGGGTCGCAAGCGTTCCCAGGTCGACGCCATTTGACCACCCTCAGCCCTGTCAATACAAAAAACCTCTATTGGAACATATGCTCCCACTCTGTCTGCGCCAGTTGTTCGGGCTTTGCCCCCTGCAGCCTTCCGCCCTGTCTTGGTGTCGTCCGGCCTCTGTGAACGCCCCAAATGCCAAACCCCTTTCCTGAAAAACGCTCTCACATTTTGGGGCTGATTCGTTTCTGGGGATTCCCGGCCCTGTCGAGCGGTTAGCGCTGTTTTTTGCCTGTCCCCAGGGGTTTCGAACAAATGGTGACCCTTTGGGTGGTGACCCGAGGACGGCCTGGCCGGGGAGTCATCGTGGTACCATGACTTCCTGCGGGGCTGCAGACGATAAGGGTTTAGAGTGCACATTGCATTCCCCTGCTCCCTTTCTTGGCTCTCGTAGCGCTCAACGGCAATTGTTTTCTGAACCTTGTAGCCGGCTTTATAAAGGCTGCATGCCTGCTACTTGTGTGGTTAACTTTGCTTGCATGGTGTGCCGTCCTCAATGCGCAACCCGTTTTCCTTTTTGGTTTTCCCCCCAAGCCGGGAAGATTTTGTTTCTCACCAATTTTTTTTCCCGCACTGATCTTGGACCCAAACAAATTGCCACAATGGTTCAATATTGAAAATTCACCCCTTTTCACCGTGAAAATAGCCTTTCTATTTTTGCGTTTCTTTATGGATAAGTCAGTATACTTGTGCACATTGTCTCCAGTAGGGCTAAGTCTTGGTATCTGTGATGCAGTGAGCATGCAGACATGCGTGGGATGTTAAAATCTGACCACAGCATTATATTTGTGAGATTTGGTGTGGTCCTGATAATTTGTGAAAATTCAGATGTTCCATATTTCTATCATACAAGTTGTGTCCTGGATTGGCATGTCAGGGTCACGCTATCACGTCATAAACTTTCATTTCTGTCGGGGGGTTTGAAATATCTGGGTAATGCTATTCTATAAGTCATAATACTTTCATTTGTCCTGGATATGCATATCTGGGTAAACACTATCTATCAAGTCATAAACTTGCATGTGTCATGGATTGGATTTATATGGCGGTAACGCTTTCGATCAAGTCATAACTTTTTTCATTTGTCGGATTTGCCATTTCTGGGTTAACGCTATCTATCAAGTCATAAACTTCCATTTTCCAGGATTTGCATATATTTGGGTAATGCTATCTATGCAAGTCTCTTAAACTTTCATTTGTCTGGACCCTCCGGGGTTGCAACAATGCCGTGGTCGGAGGGCTTGCGTGTGGTCCTGTGATCCTAGGCTTTGCTGGGGGGGGGACCATCAATACTGAGGATTGGCTGGTTTTAATATCTACTTCTAGGCCTCCTGAGAAGTGCAGTTGCTGTATGCTAAGCTTATTCGTGGTAAGGGTTGATGCCCTGGTAGTGTTCATGTCAGATAGGCTAAGGGTGAGGATCCTGACTAAGAGTAACCGGCTTTCTCTTCTCGTTTCGCCTTCCTTTATTTGGTCCTTTTCTATCTTCGTTCCCACTCATGGTCTTCTTTTCTCAACCTTTTCTCTTTGTGGGCTCCTTTAAGATCCCGCCGCGTTGGCAGTGCGGTCGCGTCCTGTTGTCGGATGGGGGTATGAGATCCTGGTGATTGAGTAGGGCAGCGCTCTCAAACACATCACTTTGGCTCGGGACCTCTCCTGACTAGGAGTTCACTTTGGGCCCGGGTGTTACTAATCGGCTCCCCTTTTTGGGGCTGGGTCAAAACAGGCATTTCTCCGGCTGGCCAAGGTACCCCTGCAGTGCTCAAGCTCTTGTTCCGGGACGTTGGGCATGATCAGGGGATAGGGTTGGTAGGTTTTTGTCTGTTGTATGTCTTCTCCCGAAGCCTGGAAGGGGTAAGACATTGGTTTCATGCCTGGCCCTTAGTTGGACTCCAAGGTCGGGTGGGTAAGGGAGGGATGAAATTATCATTCCAAAACTAAACCATGGCTTTTTCCAAATATCCCCCCCCAAAGGAAGAAAAAGAGGAAGTCCGTATCCTATTTCTGGGCTTTCTCAAACAGCTAGTGATTCTGACAGTGAGGTAAGACGAGGACAGGTTTTTGGGCTTCTGGCTCGTGGTGAAGAGACAGAGCAGGAAAGACCTTTAGCTTTGAGCCCTTTTGCTATACCAAACAGGGCTTTCATTGTATAGCAGGTGAACTAGGATCCATAAAAAGGTAGGAGGAATGGTTCGTTTCTTATTCAATGTCGATCACAGAAACAATCTGAACAAGCTGTTGAAAGGAACCAAACTAGTGGATAGGGAGATCAGGGTTGACTCCCAATAAACAGTTGGACATTCGTCCGAATGGTGTGGTGATTCTCGCTGTGAGAGTTCGCAGGTGTCTCGGAGCAGTGATCAAAACAGAAACTGGCGTCCCAGGGTGTGACGGAGATGTCGCGCAGGGTTGTCGGTAAAAAGAAAGGTTCAGAGAGGAGTGGTACCAACACCCTCATTCTGACATTCTGCAGCCACTGTGTGCCTCGGTCATCATAGTCGGTTACTTGAATGGTTAGTGTTCAGTCTATGTGCCGATCCCCGTTTGAGGTATTTCAGATGCCAGTAGGGTTTGGCCATGTCAGAGGGAACGTTGTTTGGGCAGGAGGTTGCGTGTTTGCTGCAAGGCAATCCATGATGGGCCGTGCAAAGTTCGGCACCTTGTGCTAACTGCGGTGGCGATAATCCCTCCCTTCAAGAAACTGTCCTCTTTGGATTCAGGAATCACCATTAACGAATTAAAACAGAAAAGAAGATTCGCTTTTTTGAAGCCCGCAAGCAGGTTGTGGGCAGTCAGGACTCCAACTGCTTCAGATGCTTCGGCCGTTAAAGACAGTTCCCGCAGTTCCTCCCACTCGATCTGTTGCTGTCAGACTGATGGGACTTTTACATTTTCCAAAACTTTGCAAGGTAGATTTGTCAATCTGGGGGTTGCAGGTCACCCCTTCCCACCAAAGTGATCTGCCCCTGGTGGAGGCAAAAATCGCACCCTCAGACTTGCCAGCAGTCTACAAATCTGTGTGGGCAGATTTAAAAAACCTGCAAATCCAGGCTCCCATCGATACTCTCTCATATCCAGTGACGTGCGGGAAAGGGTGGTCTCCACCCTGTGTGGAGGACGGTGGTGATGAGCGAAAAAACCTCACCATCTCCAAGTCGACCTCCACCATCTCCAAATTTCCTGGCCTTTGTCACCTGCGGGCAAAGTCTGCCAGCAGGTTCCCAAGGACCACCACAGTCGGTTGAATCTAACTTATAAATCGCTCACCATTCAGAAGCCGGACGCTTTTGTAGTGGAGATGACCTGATTTCTCTCCTTTTTGCCTTCTGCACCATGGATAGACAATAGTCCATTGGAATATACGTGGATTAAATTCCAACTTTGTGGGCTGCAGCTTCTGTGTCAGTCTATAAAACTTCTGTCGTGGGCTCTTCAGGAAACTCAAATTCAAAGCCAGAGACCTTTACTCTTTCCTGGCTTCTAATATACTTTCAAATCCGGCACATCCAATCCCACGTTGGGACGCGTGGGCGGTGTTGCCCTTTCATACACAAAACTATGCTGTATAGTCCTGTCGCTCTGTTACTCCCTTCAAGCTGTTGCTGCGTGGCGGAGAGTCCACTTTTCCAAGACTATAAAAAATCTGTTTATTTATCTATCTTCAGTCCGGTTTGGCGTCAGGACCTTGTCAGTCTGTTAGGAGATCCTTCCTCGGACCTGTTTGCTGCTTGGGTGACTTTAACGGTCACAATCTCTTTGGGGTTGTGCCGGGTACGTCATCCTGAGGTCTGCTATATTGAGGATGTCCTTTCAGACTTGGATTTGTGTTGTCCACTGGAACGTCGGATCACGCAAACTTACTCCACTCTTCCACAGGTTCACTTTCGTGTTTAGATTTGTCGGTTTTGTGACCCCTCGTGGTCTGGGAAACTCATGATGTGGTCCGTCCATGACGATCTGCCGGAAGTGACCTTTTCTGTCCTTCTACAACCTGTATTATATGATCATGGTCTCTGTCTGTCTCAGGCATCTCAATTATAAGAAAGCAAACTTGGGATCTATTTGCAGCCACTATTTCCAGAGCTTTCCAGGACACTGATTTGTCTTCGAGTCTGGACCCAGCAGAATTCATGACTAACACTTTAATCAAATGTTTGCATAATTAAAAAATATAAAAAAATAAAAAAAAAAAATCCTGTATTCCTGTGTCTTTCGATTAAACTTCAAATGCCAAAACACCCTGGTTCAGATTCAGAATGCCTAGAACAAATTTCTAATGTTAGAAATACGGGCTCAGCGTCAGGTATACCAACGATCTTCGGGTTACCAACGGGCTCGAGCCATCAGAAAATCCGTGCTAAATCAAGACACACTTTTAAAATCAGTATACGTCTCGGGCTGGAGATGCTTTGCTCCAGGCTGACATCAATGAAAACTTCTAAGGAAAAAAAGTTTTGGGGGTTGGGGTGGAAATTCATTAAGGAAAATCAAGGAAGAACTCCAGTCCCACTGATGAACCATCTCAAGTTTTCGGATCAGATTCTTAATAACAGAGTAGATAAGCAGTTGGCCTAATCTGCTGCTTCAACCATGAAAGAATTCCTCTTTATTAATCAGCCATTTTGTCAAAACAACGCCTAAAATGAAAAATCACCTGCAACTTTTCGTAGAATAAATGGGTAGCTTACAATCTTCCTTTCACGGATTAAACGAGTGAAATCTGCCTACTTTCTTGCAGCGATTCCTTCCAGTTATAGATGAAATCCATTATCAGCTGTGAAACAACATCTTCCCTTAGAAGTCTGAACACTCTGCTACAGGGTCTTCAACCCATGTGTGAGATACAGTGCTTTCCACCTCTTGGCGGAAAGCCTCATTATTCCCATCCCCAAACCCTGGAAAAGATCTTTCTAACTGTCATGTGACGTAGCTCACATCAAGGATGTGACGCTCCATCACTTGTAGTTAGTGTTATGACTTCATTTTCCCCGTGCCACAATTAATGGAAGAATATTCATTGTGGCGTGACTAGTTGTAGCGGGCTGTCCCAAATAATTGTGAGTATGACTCATTTTCTAGAAACGAATGTGGTCATTGGGTGAAAGTGACCACTGGAGTGATAGTTTAACAAGGGCTGGTAAGTAAGGTGCATGGTTCATGTGTTTCGATACATGCGTATGCACTAACTAGGTGAAAGGGGGAAGAAGAGTCAGTTTTAACCCGCAGATGGCTAGAGACTCGAACCTGTAAGGACGGTGGTCCCTCGTTGCTGAACCAGGTCATTACCAGGTGAGCGATAGTTAGTTGGGGAAAGCTAAGGGGGGAAAAACTATTGAACGAGAGAAGAATTCTTTGTTGAATTGAGATGCAGGTTACTTACACGAACCTTATTCGTGTTTCAGCCTTCACCCTTTAACCTTCGCCTTTCGCCCTTCATCTTTCATACCCCCGTGAGGTGGTTTGAGATGGCCATGGTGTGGGGATCACACGGTAGTTCAGCCCCAGCCAGTACCAACTCCAGGGAGGGAGTTGAAGCTCGCCGTTTGCAAGAGATGAAGAAGTGCGGAAGAGATAGTCGAGACTCGTATCTCCAGGACGGGAGGAGTTCGGGGGGCGGCAGTATATTGTCTCAGTGAGAGAGACAGGGAATTGTGACAGCAGGGATGCTTTTACTTGGGCAGGCAGGTCTCCGTGATTTCGGGAGAGGAGTTATGTGTAGTCTCCTGGTCCGGAATTTTGGGAGATATCGGAATGTGAAGGACATAGCTTTATAAAGCGGTAAATTGATTATTTTATCTCTCAGGTAAGAGAGAATACATTGTGTTGAAGTAATATTTTATCTCTCAGTGGAAAGAGAGATACATGTGTGATGGCTATTTTTCTCTCAATGTAAAGAGAGATACATGTGTGAAGATTGATTTGTCTGTCGGAGGTGTGTGTGAGGAGAGATACATGTGTGCGGATTTATTTGTTCTCAGTGCGGAGAGAGATACAGGTGTAAAAATCTGTTTACTAGTGTTGTTGTGATTATAGTAAAGTGTTTGTCCCTGAAGGATGAGGGCGGAGAAGAAAACATTCGGTAGTGCTCTTTTGGGTGATTGGAAAGATTGCGTCGTGGTATGGAGTAAATATGCTGTCATGATTGCGGGTATGCAGTGTGACAGATGTGGACGTGGTCTGACCCGACTCCAATTTCATGGCGTAGCTGCCGTGTGTTTCTCACGGGAGAAAAAAAAACAAAAAAAGAAAGAAAGATTTATATTTGTGCCCTTGGGGTTTAAAAAAATAGATTTATATTTGTGCCCTCAAGGGTTTTGAGGAAAGAAAAAAAAGAAGAAAGTTTAAGTATTTATTGTGCTTATATATATTTGCATTTGTTGTTGTTTTTTTTCTATTTTATATGTGTTAGGGTGGTTGACATTTATTTTGGTTGCTCTACTGTTAAGGGTTTTTTTTTTTTGGTTGGATTTCTGTTTGACATCCTTCCCCACCTTCAGGACCGATGCCTCAACCTACTCATGCTCGAACTGGCAGCATGGGGGCAGAGGCGTTGAGGGAAATCGCTGTCCTGCCCCTAGTGGTTTAGTAATTTTGTTCCCCATTTCCCAGGACTGTTAGCCCCATCCTTTCCTGCGTTTAGCATGGGGGACTTGGCGTTGGGTCATAGTCTTCCCTTCTAATAAATATCTATTGTTCTTTCGCTTTCCTATTGTTTCAGTTTGATTTTTCCCTTGCCCATCAGAGTGTTGGGATCAACTTCTCCTCCGTCACGCTAGTAGTGTTGGTGTGGAGTGATTACCGCTCTGCCAATTAAACATCTTTAACTTTTGATTATTTTTTTCTGGGTGTGGTGCGAGTTTTGGTCGAGTTTTCTTGTGGTTTGGTGGAGATGTGCATTTATTGATTGATTGTTAGTATTTTGGATTTTTTTACTGTAGTGTGTGTATTATTGTGCCTGTGAATTTGTTTTTCCCGTCTCAGTTACACGGGAGACAGTGTCCACTAGGGTGCTGGTCTGTGGGCCTTCTTTTGCTTTCTTGATTTCTGCTCCACTATTCCGGTCCTGTGTATACTTTATTTTCCTTTTCACCACTTTTTCATAATCTCTAAACCTTATCGCAATAAGCTCCTATTAGTTTTCTTTTCAAACATTTTCATTTTTTAGGGGGAATTCCGCTAGTTTGGGTTGCTTCCCCCTCGTTTTAATTGTTTGTGATTCCATTTGTTTTGTATATTTATATTATTTTTTGTATAAGGCGGTACATTTGTTTTGTAATATGCATTTGAAAATTAAGTAAGAAAGAAAGACGACAACAAGAACATTTGAGACTAAAACTTTTATAAGAATTTATTTTCTGAAAACTTTATTGTGTTTATTTTATTTTTTCTTAGGGAAAACAGTTTTGTATTAAAACTTCTTTTTGTTTTGTATTCCAATTGATTCACAGTTGCATATTATTTTTGGGATAAAAATAATTCCTTGGATTTTTATCTACCCTGATTAAGTATAGCTGTTTTTGGTTTACAACGCGAAATTGAAATTCTCTATTTGTATATACTAATAATTACGTTTTTGTGAAAAACATAATACAATATATATCGCCTTATTTTTATTCATACTTTGTATTGTTTTCTTGTGGTTGACGGTTAGTATGGATTGATTTTGATAAATATGTTCAACATGCGGAAACGCTTGGGTTTTGATGGAGAATAAACTTACTAAACTATGGGCAAACCAATGCACAGATAGGCAGAACCAGGCTAAGAGAGAGGAGAAAATAGTCTACAGAGGGGAAGCTGATTGAAAGTGACAGTAAATTGACCTACAGTGGGAAGATGAAGCGAAGAAAAAGACTACAGAGGGAAGCTAAATCGGATGGGAAAAAAGATTACAGAGGGGAAGCTGTAATTGATGAAATAGATTACAGGGGTAGTGAAGAAAGATATAATAAGAGGGAAGCTGAAGCTGAAGAACGTCAATTAAGGTTGAGGCAGTTAGAATTAGGAGATGATGCTGAAAATTAGAAGAATACAGGCATCGAGAGAACCTCCAACAGTCGTATTTTACGCTGGGCCATGCTCAACCAAATAGCGGCATATATTCCATAGTTGGCCACCTTTGAGGAAAAAAAAGGATGACATTGATAGTTTTCTTTTCCGATTTTGAAAGTCACGCAAACGTCTTGTGGTTGGCCAAAGGAAAAGTGTACATTGTATATTGCGTCGGTGTTTTAGGGTAGCGCTTTGACACCTGTACTCACTCACTCGCAGCGAAACAAAATTTTAACTTGGGATCCGTTGAAGAGAACCTCCTCAAGAAATTTCAATGTTCTGCTTGACGTTGTGCACGACGTTTCCGTTCTGTGCGCTGAAAAAAGGAGAATCGTTTCCTTCGTTTCTGATCCGTTGAGTCATGTTTGGAATCGATGGATGATTTGTCTAAAAACGAACAAAACTTTTCAATCACTTGCGAGATTCTCCTTTTAGAGAACAACTTTTCCAGAGCTGTGAGCTAAAGATCTGGCAACTTTCATTAAAGAAAGGGCATTTGAAAACGTGGAGGAAATGTTGTCAGTATGGCTGTCAGTTTGTGTCGCTCACCCAGATAAGGGCGTGGCTTGGAACAGGAGAATTTTCACGTCTTTGTGTCTCATGGTCATGTACTTATCCCTTCAGGACAGGGAAGTTACAGGAAAGGAAATCGTGGAGTCTTTTTTGTGTCCTCAAGGGATTATTTACCTACTCATAGAAACGGACAGGGATCTTTCCGCGGTTCGAGTGAACTTTCGTCAATACCAGTACTCACGCTCGGAGAAAGACCCGTTACTCCTCAGCAATACGTTCGAGGGTGTGGACAACGACCACCACGTAGACTTTTGGGCCAGTCGTGGTCAGACAAGATGTTCACCAAATCTGTCGGCTGCCGATTCAGGGACAATGCGATGTTCTTTTTTGATGGAAAGTGTTCCATTTGAGGAAAAAAAATTGCCTTTTCAGACAGGGTGATTCAAAACCCGCATTAGTACTCTCCACTGATTGTGGAGAAGGCTGTTCTTGGCACCAGATTCAATCTGTTGGATGGGACTGTGTTAGAAAAACGGTGCTATCAAGGTTTGAGGGTCGGTTTTGCGAGACACTTGGGGGCACTACTGCTGGTGTACGGAAAGTCTTTCGTGCTTCAAGACCAGTATCTCACATGTCCAAAAAAGTGTAGGTCATTTGGAGGCAAGATTGGAAAGTTTCCGCTGGCGAAAATTTCAGTCGATACACGTAATACTCTGGTTTTCTTACCGCATGTGTTATTGATAAACCAGTCGGCGCTTGTTCTTGGGCAATTTGCCAGGGTGTCGCTACAGTACATTGGTGGTGCTGGGGGATCGTTTGTTCTTGTCTTGTGTTTACTAGATCAAACATCATAGAGCAGGGAAACTTTCCCCCCCCCCCCAGCCGCTAACAAGTCTCAAAATGGATGAACTCAAGATTACCCGTTCAAACCCCCTCAAATGCAGGGATAAGAAACCCAAAAAAAAAAAAAACACCCCAACGAGCGAGACGCTGACGACCCAATTCTTTTGCTGCTAAAACAGACTGTCAAGGGACGTACATCGGATCAAACCAACGTAATTACTGGACTTGACATTCTCTACAGGTGTGTTCCTGGGACAGGGAAACAAGACAAGTTGTGGTTCCAAAAAACCATTAGAGTAAACAGTATGCGCACTCGGCTTCATGATGCTTGTTCGCTGGTCACCTGCGGAATCAAAAGAACATTAAAGGAGTTCTTGATTTCTTGTTATTGGCCAGGTGTCACACAAAAAGGAAGATACGAAAAATACTGCACGATCATGTGATATCTCCCGCCAAAAGGACATCTCAGAAGGTCGCGTCCATGTGGCACCTTTGCACAAAATGCCTCTCATTTCCGTTCACATTTCGGAAGGTTGTATTGATCTTGTTGGACCGCTACACCACTGTCTTTAGGGATATCGCTATATCTTGACTTTCGTGGATACTGCACACAAGGTCATCCAGTAGCGATTCCACTGAAGAAAATTGGATACAGTTATCTGGAGCTGAAGCATTATACAATTTTTTCCAGAGTGGTCTTCCAGACGAAATTCTCTCGGATTGGGGAACGCATTCATTTTGATTCTCATGAGTGAAATTTACTGATGTTGTCAATCTCTTCCATTTCATCCACGCCATTATCATCCCCTATCGAATGGACATGGTTTTTGAACATTTCATGGAGAACGTTATAGTCCATGTTGACGAAAGGTTGCAAGGCAAGAGCCCAGGAATGGATCGTTTCGTACCGGCTTTGCTTTTTGGCATACAGGGAAAATGCGAACGGAAACGCTCGGGATTCTCAAATTTGAGCTTTTCTTTTGGTTCACTCACCAAGGGGGTCCTTTGGATCTATTGTTGACAACTTGGACGGAAAAAGAAGGTACATAACTGACAGTAAAACGTTTACAATACGTTTATGAACAGCATTATCGTTTGTAAGGTTGCATGTGAGCTTGCACCAAACAGTCAGCTGATAGAAACAACAGATGTGTACAAGGTTCTTTGCAGACAGAAAAGCAAAGGCACGTTCCTTCAGTGTGGGGGATAAATTTCTTGTGCTACGAACTGATGAATCATACAAGCTTCGTGTTATGTGGAAGGGTCCTTTTAAGTTGGGCGGAAAAACTTTCTGCAGTTAAATTAGAAGATCAAAATGGCAAACAATGAGAAGGTATTTCATGGGAACTTTGTTGAAGAAGTATGTTGAACGTACAAATGTCTGCTTAAAAACCCAGTACGGTGCGTGAGATATCCTGTGTAAGAAAAACTGACTGTCAACATGGACAGATATCAGTAAGGGTATTGTACCCAATGTAACGATACAAGGGAGCTGATCAAAGGTGATGAAAAACAGCAAGTGTAGGAATGTTAAACATCTACCAGTGCAGATGATGTTGTAACCTTCCTATTTCTGGCTATCAAAGGTGAAACCTCTGTGGGATTGGTTCTGTCGAATGGATTTGTCTACAAGTCAAACATGAACAGCTCAAGACATTTTGTGAAAGACTTTAGATGTGTTGACGGATACCGGTACAGTAACTGGTATTGAACCACATAGTATTCAGTTAACTTCTGAAATACCTGTGCGACCAGACCCTACACCCTCCCTGTGCAAATAAAAGATGGTGGTTGAGAGAGAAAATCTATGTAATGCTGTGATTTAAAGGTGATAGATCCTATACATCTCCCGTTTCAGCTCACCAGTGGTATTGGTGGGATTAACCTGATGGATCAGTGCGTTTCTGAATGTGTTCAGAAAAGTAAATAAGATCACTGTGTTCGATGCGAGCCTTATCCCACGACATGTAAGTAACTTCTGTGTCAGCTCTCAGGAGGATAATTATTTGTGAAAGTATACATTGACTAAAGGAATTCCTATTTCCATTGAACCAGTGCCTGGGAACATCAAAATGTAATGGCAGATTTGTTGTCTACGTCGCGTCTGATATATTCATGGACAAATGTAAATGTCTTCAAGGGAAACGACTATTCCTGTTTTTTGTTCTTTCTTACTGATACGGTTTATGATCTCTTTTGTCTGGTGCATTGTATGAGATGGGGTACTGAAGATTTAAATCAAGTGGTATTTATGCATAATTTGCTTATTGAGTGACTATATGTTTTGCAAGCAAACAAACTACTTGATGTGATGTAATACATATTTATTCTTTGGTAAACAATGGAATATATCATGTACTTTTTATGTCTATTGGCTTAGTTGAAGATGAATCTATATGTATGTGTGATGAGCAATAACTCTTTAGAAATGTATTTATACATGTTTTGATTGTGAGGCAATGAGACAAACCAATTGTTTTCATTTGTCACAGTAAACAATGGAAAGCAGGTGACTTTCATGGTCTTTAAACACTACATGTGGGGTAAAAGAAGTATCTATTAGTTTTAAATACTATGTGATTTTGGTTACATGTCGATTAGAAACATTTACACTTGGGAAATATTTCATTTTCATGAGGGTTTGAAACATATGATGTGAGACAAGCAAGGGAAAATGTGCTGACATCTTATTGTATGGAACACAATTTGTGCTTTGAAATGTTGAATCCCTAATTGATTTTATCATGTAATTTTTGTGGAAATGTATCTTGTGTGAATATGGTGATCAATTATGAATGTTTTTTTTTAGAAAGATTGGATGGTTTGAAATATGCTAGTTTTGGTGGATCATGTGATTGATTCTATACGTTGATTATGTATTTGGTGAATCATGTGCGATGGTTACACTTTTTGAGATTCATGGCTGAAGATGTGTTTAGTGAAGTTGTATTTACTTTAAAAAATTTTTCTGGAAAGAATAATTTTTTAATCCCAGGATGGGGGGGGTGTCATGTGATGGAAGCCTCACAATCAAGGCAGTGACGCTCATCACATGTAGTTAGTGATATGAATCATTTCCCGTGCCACAATCAAAGGAGAATATCATGTGGCTTGACAGTGTGCGGGCGTCCCCAAATATTTGTGAGTATGACTCCATTCAAGAAACGAATTGTTGTCATGGGTGAAGTGACCATGAGTGATGTTTAACAAGGGCTGGTAAGGAAGAAGGTGCTGGTCATGTGTTTTGATAACCTGAGTATGCACTCACTAGGAGAAGGGGGGAAAGAGTCAGTTTTAACCCAGAAGTTGGCCTAGAGTACTCGAACTGTATGTAGGTTGGTCCTCGTTGTGACAGTCTTACATGTGAGCAGCGATAGATTGTTGGGGAAAGCTACAGGGTGGAAAACTTTAGAAGTGAGAACGAATTCATTATGTTGAATTGAGAAGCGGTTGACTAAGAACTTATTCGTGTATCGCCTCACCCTTTACCCTTCGCCTTCACCCTTCATCATTTCACCGCCGTGTGGTGGTTGAAGATGGCCAGGGTGTGGGGAACACACCGGTAGTTCAAGCACAGCAAGTACTATCCAGGGAGAGGAGTTGAAGCTCGCCCGTTCGCAAAGAGACAGAAGAATTCGCGGAAGAGAAGGTCGAGACTGTTATCTCCAGGTCGGGTGGAGTTCGAGGGGGCAGTTATATTGTTTCAGAGAGAGAGAGAAAGGGAATTGAGAAAGAGGGAAGCTTTTACTTGAGGCAGGCAGGTTCCTCAGTGATTAAGGGAGTTATGTAGTCTCCTGGTCCGAATTTTGGGATAACGGAATGTGAAGGCCATAGCTTTATAGAAGCGGAACTAGTTTATTTTATCTTCAGTGTAAGAGAGATACATGTGTGAAGTCTATTTTATCTTCAGTGTAAAGAGAGATACAAGTGTGAAGAATATTTTTTCTTCAATGTAAAGAGAGATACCATGTGTGAAGATTGATTTGTCTCTCCCGGTGAGAGGGAGAGATACTGTGTGCGGATTTATTTGTCTCTCAGTGCGGAGAAGAGAGAGAACAGGTGTAAAATCTGTTTACAAAGTTGTTGTTGTGATTAGTAAAGTGTTTTCCCTGAAGGAGAGGGGAGAAGGAAAAACATTCGGTTTAGTGCTCCTTTTGGGTATTGGAAAGATTGCGTGTGCGTATGGAGTATATGCTGTCATGATTGCGGGTATGCAGAGTGACAGTGTAAACACTAACCCTTCAAACGCCGTCCATAGCTTTGACCAGCTGTGTCGTAAATGATGGAGAAAAGGGTCAATGCTAGGCCTAATGTGGAAACTCGAATACCGATGGCCTACTTTGGCGAAAGAACAGTGTGGTTTCCGTAAACATGGTCTACAGGGTTGACATTTGATTGTCTGGAATCTACACTTCGGAATGCCTTTCTGAACAAAACAGCATGCTGTGGCAATTTTTTTTCGACTTGGAGAAGGCCTCGATACTACCTGGAAGTCGGGGATACTTCATGATCTCCACGATCTGGGTTTCGAGGTCATCCGTCCGGCTTTTTTTTTATTTCAAAATTTTTGCATGAGAACGACTGTTTCAGGTCGGGTTGGCCACATCCTCTATGATGTTCACGAGCAGGAGTTGGGTGTTCCACAAGGGGAGCATACTGTCTCCATGCCCTCTTTAGCATAAAGATCAAACATCATTGTGAAATCAGATCAGCATACAGGTTTAGAATGCTCATTGTTTGTGGATGATTTCGCTGTGTTTCGCATAATGGAAGCTGTACCCGTGTGTTCCAGCGCAGGCTCCTGCTTTTGCGTAGATAAATCCAGCGAGCGTGGGGGTGAAAACGGTTTCACCTTTTCTCCAACATGAGAAGACGCAGTTGTATTCACTTCATAATTTCGGTCTGTTTTCCAGTTCCTGAACGAACTTCAAGTTAGGGAAATATACCATCCAGCTTGTTAAGATGGCCAAATTTCTGGGAGTCATTTTTGACCAAAAACTTAACTTTCTCAGCCATTTTAAAACCTCTAAACTGCTTGCAGAAAGCATGAATATTGAGGGTCGTTAGTGCACACTGATGGGGCGCTGATAAGAATACTTTGCTGCACCTTACAGAGCCTAGGGTCCGTTCCAAATTTTAGACTTCGGTGTGCTGTTTACGGCTCCGCAAGATGTCTTACTCAAACTCTTGGACCCTATCACCATCAATGGGCTTGTTCTGTCTTGGAAGCGTTCCGCACCACCCTGGGTACAAGCCTGTACCGCTGAGGCGGTGTGAAACCTTCACGGTCCACCGCAGGGCTGGGAAACTGGCTTTGTTATTACATAGACTGTTCTCTCGGAACCAGAAAACCTCTGCTAATGTCTGTGTCTTTGACCTCCGTTCCAATGTAAGGTTTGTAAACAACCCTAATTGGTATTTCCGCCGTTTGGTCTTCGTATGGGGGCAGCCTCACGTGGGAATGCTGGTTAGAACTTAGTGTGTATCTGATTTTTCCAAGTTTCCGGATCAAAAACCGTGGACCTTCTTCACGCCAGAGATTCGTTTTGATCTTGCAGCTTTTCGCATAGAGTTACAGCTCTCTGGCGTACAAGGCAATTGTTTGCAGTGCTATGTTTGTAAATTCCCCATCCTGTCAAAAAGTTTTTACTGACGGTTCAATCTGAAAGATGCGCAGTGCCTGTTGCAAGCCTATGCCCTGGGCTTTCTCAGATACGTTGGATCATTTTCATGCAGTTGCTTCTGTCTATTTGCTGAACTTACTGCTATGGTTTTGGCTTTGAAGATAATCTACATTTTCAGAGAGGGACTTTCTGTGTTCTGTCGGATTCGCGGTCAGCTTTGGAGGCCCTAGCTGGCCGCAACCTTCAGCTTCAGAATACTTTTTATTTTTTTTGATTTTTTGTTAAGTTGAAGGCGGTAGGTTAACCAGAAAGAAATTCCATAGGGCCCAAAAACAGGAAATACTTAACCCACCACGAAACAGGTTACAACCTTAACTCTTGCTTGGGTTCTTGGTCATGTTGCATCGGCGGGAACGAATTGGTTGTTCGTTTAGCAAGAACGCCACAAGAGAGATACTATCCACATTAATCCCTGCTCGATGTGAAACAAATTAAACGATTATGTGAGAGGAACCTTGGCAGGAGGATTGGGATCACAAGACGAATAACAAAACTCTTTCAGATCGTAAACCTTTAAAAAAGGAATTCCTCCCATCTACGTAGGGTGGTCATAAGAGGAAACGGTTCTGTGCGGGTGCAACACCGGCCATTCGTTTTTTCCCATTCATACCTTTTAAAGAGTGAAGGAAGCTCCGTGGTGCATTCCATGTCATGCGGCCACTCAAATGAAAAATGTTCTTTTAAGAGTGTTGGGGACTGCCGCTGTGAGGACACAAACATTTTACAGGGAGTCCATGAAGATCCTGTTAGGGATGTCCCGTCCTCCTGACGTGATCCTGAGTTTTTGAGGAGAAATTAACATTTTTTCAGTGATTTATGATTTTACGGGGGAAAGAAAGTTTTTTAACATGTGTTGCTGGTGCGTTGTAGTCGATGTCATTTAACGGATGTCGTGAAAGTTTTTTTTTAATTTTTTTTTTTTAAATGATGGTGAGTTGATTTTAACGTGGGTGGACAGCCCGATGTGGGCCCTCCTGCGGTCGGTGGGCTTAAGCAAACATTATCTTATCTTCTTATTTATTTGTCCTGGATTTGCTATTTGGGTAACGCTTGTCTATAATGTCATAAACTTCATGGAACTGAAACTTAATTTGTTCCATGTCCTGTTTTTAAGTACATGGGAGTACTTTTTTTTTCAGTCCAAGGCAAGGTATTCCCTTTTTGAGAAAATAATTTTCTACGCTTCAGCTGAAGGAAGGAAACGATCGGATCCAGGACCTGTGAGATCATGGTGGATCTGCATTCACCCAATATCTTCTAGATTAAAATTGAATTGCCATATGCGCAGTAGATTCACCAGTGTTTGAACTGCGTGCGAGTTGTGGTAATGCTGATGTTGTGAACCCAATTTTGGTTACATGGAATAGTTTGTGGAGAGAAAAATAGAGCTTAGGGCTTCTATTCTTATGATCTTGTATACTACTTCCTGCAGTTTGCTCTGGAAAGACCAGTGTTGTGTTGTGATGTGTGCAGGAGTGTTCAGTGAAACGCACTGCTGGGCCTATGATCTATGCCGCAGGCTCTGCTACTGTTTTACCAAGCCTGGTTCTGTGGACAGTGGTCAGTTCACCCGGAACCTGACTCTGACCACCCTTCCTCCTTCAGATCCAGGCGGAAGGGTCTCTGCAAATTCTGGACTCCTATCTGCGCCGGCCGTGAGCGGGCCACTGAAAGGTCAAGGCTGGAGCCACGAGCCGGGCGGGAAGGAGTTAGTGCAATATTCCAGCAGCCCCCTAATGACTAGTGGAATATCGGCGCATTGATATTGATATTTTTGACATCCTTTTGATATTGGGTATTGATACATGGGCCAGTGTCATTATCGTGAAAGTTTCGAGTGTTGATATTTTGTAAGCTTGTGTGATGGCCAGATTCACGAGCCTGGTTATCATGATTGTGTAACAAATATGTAAAATGATGAGAAAAAAAATTTTCCTTGAAAAAATTAAAAAACTGGGTGCTTTTCTTGTTTTGCAGCGTCTCTGATGCTCATGTTATGTATTGGGTAAAAAAAAAAAATATTTTAAAATAATATTCGTGCAGTTGACACAGTCAAGTCTTTGGTTTGATTGACATTGGGACGTGAGAACATCGGCAGTTTAGTATTCAAGTAGGTTTGTGGGTCATCGGAATGGTGGTTTCCCCTGCTGTCGACTCATCTCCCTTGTAGTTAGTATATTCTTCTGTTTGTGTTGAAGGCTTGTTCAGGGTGAGGAAAGTTAATCTTTTCAAATACCAAATGTTTTGTCTCACTAAAAACTTGCGTGCTTCTCAAAGAGGGGATGTTGTCGATGCTGTCCCTGCTTCATGGCAGTTTTAATGGGGAGTTGTAATTGGTCTTGCCTTGTTTAAGGTTGGATCGTTGTAGCTCCATGCTACGCCACTGAATTGGGAAAAACAGCACAAGCATTGCCTCTTGGGTTGGTTGCCTGGGTGGGAGCTGAAATTAATAGTTCTCTGCAGACAACTTTGATGTGCTGACTGGATCAGTGTGTATGGGGTTGCTAAAGGCGAGCTGGGTGTGGAATAGTTCCATGGAGAGATGGAAATGTGAAGAAAACAAGTATTTCATACTCTGAAAAAAATTCTGGCGGCCATTCAAACTTTAACAGGATGAAGTCCAGTCAGTGTAAGAAAACGTAACATAGTTTACTTCGCTGAGCCTTGCCTCATGTTTTTGAGGGGTAGAGAAGAGGCAGACAAACGGCGGAACACTGTATTGGGACTAAGTCTCTTTGTTTCTGTTAGAATGGATTTCTATCTTATTTGACATAAACAGAACATGACCTGCTGAGCCTACTGAAGACAATATGTGGCACTGCATATAGGCCTTTCAGTCATCTTGTTCACAACTGTTTTGATCAAAAATGTTCATGCATGTTCAGAGAATTGAAACGCGATTTAGATCATAATTAACAGTTTCTTTAAAACAAATGATTTTCCAGACAGGCGAGTGCTGATTTCAAAATCATGTTACAAATGGGATGGGATTGAACTTTTTTCCACCGCTTTCTTGGTTGAGGTCTTTGTTACACAGAGGTTTGGACACAGATGACTGTTGTCCTGTAAACAAAGATGTGTGAAGAGGATGGAAGGCTGAGAAAGAGTCCAAAACTAAACAACCACTGTTTCATTTATTTTATGTTTTGATCGACTATTGTGTGAATGGTTTTTTTTTTATGCTGAAAATCATGTTCATTGTATAGTGTGTAAGTAGAATTGGAAAGAGATTTCTAGCAATACTAAAAAGACACCCTCTCCAACCTCAGCACACCACGCACACACACACACCACACATGCACAACACATGAACAACACACACTACCACAACAATACATACATAATAAACCATACCCACACTCACTTGTCCCCAGTGTTATGATGGGATCGAGAAATAGCAGGGCTATTTGTTTAATCTGAAGGGTCTATATGTAGTATCCCTTACTTTCTGTCCCGCCTCATCTACTCTTCGTCTTCCTAGACAAACTGATACCAGTAACCACACCTTCAGTGAAATGTGGTGTGTGTGCTAGTTTGTTTGATGGAAGTTTCTGTGAGGAATCAGCGGTGTATCTTTGATGTCAAAGACGGTTGAGTGTTGATGCCAGTATCTGTTATGGCAGGAGTGACAAATATTGCTTTTTTTTTTTTTTGTCGGTGTCTTCATTGTGGAAAATTTCTTTTTAAGATAAAGTTTGTTTTTTTTTGCATTGGGTCTCTTGATGTTGTAAAATGAGTATTACTTTGAAGTGATGTTTGTAAAATAGAATAATTTTGCAGGTTGAATAGAGTTTATCATGATAAATAATGAGTAGTGAATGTGGTCTTGGACAAGATGTTCACAGGACAGATGAAATTATTCTTTTAGGTCTAAATCAAGGTCTTCTTTGGTTTGTTTGTTTTTTCACTTTCTTTGTTTCTGGTTACGGCCTGTACTTTATTTGTTCTATGCCTTCTGTGAAATCATTTGCGCAGCACATTCACATGCTTGAGAACTGGTGAGGTATGAGTGATGTGTTGTTTCTAAAATGTTGACTTGCACAATTTTTTCCACCATGGGAAAGATCGGAGCAAAGTTGTCTTTTCTTTTTTTTAAGTTCATTTATCTTGATATTTCTTTTTGTCATATCGTTAATTTCTGTGTTCAGACATAGCACTGTTGTTGTCAATCATATTTTTTAATTTATTTTAATCCTTATGGGTAGGAAATGCGTAACACTTGTAGTTCAGTATGTTTTTAGGCAATAAGGAGTGAATCTGGTTTTTGGTCATTCCTGTCCCAGTTTAAGCTTCCACTGTGGTAAGGATTTGTGTGTGTGTGTGTGTGTGTGATTTAAACATCTTTTCTAATTGAGGATGAACAGATTTGTGTTTGATTTTTTTTGCCTTCAACCACACACGCTTAAGTGCTAGTGTGACTCATTGTCAGTCACATGTGTCTGTTGTATGTTTTTACTGTTGTGACGTGTTTAGGGCAATGTGCAATTTTCCTTCTTGTGCAAATAACCCTCATTTGATTTCTGTTGTCTGCTGGGTTTTAAAAGCATTATTGTCACAGCACTTGCAAGCACCAAAGGTGTATTGCAGATCGAGGCTGGTGCTGATGCTTTAATATCTTAGTTTGAGGTAGTGGCATTGTGTTAAAATTTCAACTTTTGTACTTTTCCCACATACTGACTTGCTGACGTTGTGACATGAGCAGGAGTCCTGGTGAGATGCAGGAGTTCTTTCCCTGCAAATAGCTGTCCCATCTTCTGGAACGATATACTTGCCACTGTCTTTTCTGTCACTCTCTTTTCCTTCTTTTTTGGTTCCGTTGTTTTTGTCTTTCTTTAATGTCATCTACTATGTTTGTCTTTGTGGACCATTTACTGTCTTTATTTTCTGCAAATTTGGTATTTGTTTTTCATTTGATAGCGATTTGTGACATCCCCAGTCTTTTTATTTATTTATTTATTTTTTTATTTAATAGTAATCTGGTGATTAGTCAGTGAAACTTGTACACGCTGTCCTGAGTGAACAATAGTGACCATTCTGCACTGTCTGTTGGATAAATGGCTTTTTAAAAATGCATCTTTCATGAATGTTTTACTCATCTTTTTGAAAATCTGAGAGCGATAAATCAAGGAGAATGCCTGGTGCTCTCAGCACAGTCTGATTTTATCTGCTGTCGGATGTCAAGAGTTTAGCTACCTTGTCCTAGCCTGCTTTTAGTGTTTGTTTCTTTTCAGAATGCAGTTTATTTTGATAGTCTGACTGTTTGTTATGTGACGTCTCTTCCTATGAAATTTTGAAAGCCTTGAAAAGGCTCTGCGTGGCTTGCTGGACCTTAATGATTAAATTGAACTTTGGAAGAAAACGGAATTGTTATTTTGTGCACGTGCAGACTTTAAATCCAAGAGAAAATTTCACCGGCCATTAACTTGATTCAACTACGTGCAGTTCTCCCCTGTAGATTGAAAACCTTGTACTTTTTCTGTCATAGTGATGTTTTGAGACAGGTCAGAGTTTGCATTCCACCCAAACATGACAGCGAAACGGTGACTGTGTTCAGTGCTGTTTGAGAGGTGATTGAACTTTTGATAGTTGGAGAGTCTGACATTGAGTGTGTTTTCCATGGATCCGACATTGAATGCGTTTCATATGGATCTGACATTGAATGTGTGGAGATTCTGACTCTGAATACGTTTACAGGATCTGACAGTGACTGTGTTTATATGGCTAAAGTAACACGGAAAATGCATTTCTGAGGTTAACACACTCAACTTTCACACTTTTCCTGTTTAACCTAAATCCTTTTGTCCTGGTGTTCCACCACAGCCTGCCCATCCATGGCTTTCATTCAGTCCTGTTGGTGATTTCCCATCATGCATTAAGCTCTGGCTTGCACACGCTCACCATCAAGGACGCTTTCTGTTAGAGCAACTGTCATGAGTCGGCCGAATGTTCTCGAACATTTAGCAAATTAGGGAGTTGTGTTTTTAGAGCAGTTCTTGGGTTCAAGTGTGCGAATTCAGCATCACCAGGGGGGGATACCCGACGATTGGGGAGGGTGTGTTCGTGTAGGGAAGCAACGTTCTGGGAAGGGTCTTAGG
>JAFLJL010015671.1:6315-11315 GCA_018398815.1 Conus ventricosus
CATGGCTGTTCTCTTCTCCATAACTGTCGTCTACTCCATGACTGCCCTCTGCTCTCTAAATGTCTTTACTCATTGAAGGGCCTCTACTGATAAAGTCTTCTCTGCTTCGTGACTGTCTTCTACTTCACTGTTCTCAGTTATCCTGTATCCTGCGACTGTCTTCTATTCAGTTATCGTCTTGGTTCTGTCCTCTACTCCATGACATGACTGTCGTCAATAACTGCCCTCTACTTTATGACTGACGTGTAACCTATGTGACTCTTCCTGTCTTCACCTCGTCTGCCGTTGACTGCTTCATAGTGGACTGTTCCTGTCTTGCCGTTGACTGCTTCATAGTGGACTCTTCCTCTCCTTACCATGTCTGCCGTTGACTGCTTCATAGTGGACTGTTCCTGTCTTGACCCTGTCTGCCGTTGACTGCTTCATAGTGGACTCTTCCTGTCTTGACCCTGTCTGCCGTTGACTGCTTCATAGTGGACTCTTCCTGTCTTGACCCTGTCTGTCCTTGACTGCTTCATAGTGGACTCTTCCTGTCTTGACCCTGTCTGCCGTTGACTGCTTCATAGTGGACTCTTCCTCTCCTTACCCTGTCGGCCGTTGACTGCTTCATAGTGGACTCTTCCTCTCCTTACCCTGTCTGCCGTTGACTGCTTCATAGTGGACTCTTCCTCTCCTTACCCTGTCTGCCGTTGACTGCTTCATAGTGGACTATTCCTGTCTTTACCCTGTCAACAGTTGACTGCTTCATAGTGGACTCTTCCTCTCCTTACCTTGTCTGCCGCAGACTATGGCTAACTTTTGTTCTCTCTAAGATAGCTGACTGCTGTTGTCTGCTTCGTGGTGAATTCTTCCTGCCTCCTTACCCTGTTCTGTAGGTTGACTGCTTCAGAGTCAATTTTGTTTTTCCTTTACCCTGTCTACTTGTAGACAAGCTAAGGAGGGAGAAAACGTTACTAAGAAGCAATTAATCCACACAGACAGGGTAAGGAGAAAAGAAGAGTCTGCTATGAAGCAGGTAATTAAGAAAAGGGTAAAGAGGTAGGAAGAGTTCACCACGAAATAGTCAGCCTACAGACAGGGTAAGGAGGTAGGAAGAGTTCAGTGTATTAGTCAGCCTACAGACAGGGTAAGGAGGTAGGAAGAGTTCAGTGTATTAGTCAATCTACAGACAGGGTAAGGAGGTAAGAAGAGTTCAGTGTATTAGTCAACCTACAGACAGGGTAAGGAGGTAGGAAGAGTTCAGTGTATTAGTCAGCCTACTGACAGGGTAAGGAGGTAGGAAGAGTTCAGTGTATTAGTCAGCCTACAGACAGGGTACGGAGGTAGGAAGAGTTCAGTGTATTAGTCAGCCTACAGACAGGGTACGGAGGTAGGAAGAGTTCAGTGTATTAGTCAACCTACAGACAGGTACGGAGGTAGGAAGAGTTCAGTGTATTAGTCAGCCTACAGACAGGGTACGGAGGTAGGAAGAGTTCAGTGTATTAGTCAACCTACAGACAGGGTAAGGAGGTAGGAAGAGTTCAGTGTATTAGTCAGCCTACAGACAGGGTAAGAGGTAGGAAGAGTTCAGTGTATTAGTCAGCCTACAGACAGGGTACGAGGTAGGAAGAGTTCAGTGTATTAGTCAGCCTACAGACAGGGTACGGAGGTAGGAAGAGTTCAGTGTATTGGTCAACCTACAGACAGGGTAAGGAGGTAGGAAGAGTTCAGTGTATTAGTCAGCCTACAGACAGGGTAAGGAGGTAGGAAGAGTTCAGTGTATTAGTCAGCCTACAGACAGGGTACGGAGGTAGGAAGAGTTCAGTGTATTAGTCAACCTACAGACAGGGTAAGGAGGTAGGAAGAGTTCAGTGTATTAGTCAGCCTACAGACAGGGTAAGGAGGTAGGAAGAGTTCAGTGTATTAGTCAGCCTACAGACAGGGTACGGAGGTAGGAAGAGTTCAGTGTATTAGTCAACCTACAGACAGGGTAAGGAGGAGGAAGAGTTCAGTGTATTAGTCAGCCTACAGACAGGGTAAGGAGGTAGGAAGAGTTCAGTGTATTAGTCAGCCTACAGACAGGGTAAGGAGGTAGGAAGAGTTCAGTGTATCAGTCAACCTACAGACAGGGTAAGGAGGTAGGAAGAGTTCAGTGTATTAGTCAACCTACAGACAGGGTAAGGAGGGAGGAAGAGTTCAGTGTATTAGTCAACCTGCAGACAGGGTAAGGAGGGAGGAAGAGTTCAGTGTATTAGTCAATCTACAGACAGGGTAAGGAGGTAGGAAGAGTTCAGTGTATTAGTCAATCTACAGACAGGTAAGGAGGGAGGAAGAGTTCAGTGTATTAGTCAACCTACAGACAGGGTCAGGAGGTAGGAAGAGTTCAGTGTATTAGTCAATCTACAGACAGGGTAAGGAGGTAGGAAGAGTTCAGTGTATCAGTCAGCCTACAGACACGGTAGGAGGTAGGGAAGAGTTCAGTGTATTAGTCAACCTACAGACAGGGTAAGGGGGTAGGAAGAGTTCACCACGATGTGGTCAACCTACAGACAGGTAAGGAGGTAGGAAGAGTTCAGTGTATTAATCAACCAACAGACCGGGTAAGGAGGTAGGAAGAGTTCAGTGTATTAATCAACCTACAGACAGGGTAAGGAGGTAGGAAGAGTTCAGTGTATTAATCAACCAACAGACGGGTAAGGAGTTAGGAAGAGTTCAGTATATTAGTCAACCTACAGACAGGGTAAGGAGTGAGGAAGAGTTCAGTGATTAGTCAGTCTACAGACAGGGTACGGAGGTAGGAAGAGTTCAGTGTATTAGTCAGCCTACAGACAGGGTACGGAGTGGGAAGAGTTCAGTGTATTAGTCAACCTGCAGACAGGGTAAGGAGGGAGGAAGAGTTCAGTGTATTAGTCAACCTGCAGACAGGGTAAGGAGGGAGGAAGAGTTCAGTGTATTAGTCAATCTACAGACAGGGTAAGGAGGAAGGAAGAGTTCAGTGTATTAGTCAATCTACAGACAGGGTAAGGAGGGAGGAAGAGTTCAGTGTATTAGTCAGTCTACAGACAGGGTACGGAGGTAGGAAGAGTTCAGTGTATTAGTCGGCCTACAGACAGGGTACGGAGTAGGAAGAGTTCAGTGTATTAGTCAACCTACAGACAGGGTAAGGAGGGAGGAAGAGTTCAGTGTATTAGTCAACCTGCAGACAGGGTAAGGAGGGAGGAAGAGTTCAGTGTATTATTCAGCCAACAGACCGGGTAAGGAGGTAGGAAGAGTTCAGTGTATTAGTCAATCTACAGACAGGGTAAGGAGGGAGGAAGAGTTCAGTGTATTAGTCAGCCTACAGACAGGGTACGGAGGTAGAAGAGTTCAGTGTATTAGTCAGCCTACAGACAGGGTACGGAGTAGGAAGAGTTCAGTGTATTAGTCAACCTACAGACAGGGTAAGGAGGGAGGAAGAGTTCAGTGTATTAGTCAACCTGCAGACAGGGTAAGGAGGGAGGAAGAGTTCAGTGTATTAGTCAATCTACAGACAGGGTAAGGAGGTAGGAAGAGTTCAGTGTATTAGTCAATCTACAGACAGGGTAAGGAGGGAGGAAGAGTTCAGTGTATTAGTCAACCTACAGACAGGGTCAGGAGGTAGGAAGAGTTCAGTGTATTAGTCAATCTACAGACAGGGTAAGGAGGGAGGAAGAATTCACAGTGTATTAGTCAACCTACAGACGGGGTAAGGAGTGAAGCAGTTCATTACAAGGTAGTTGGTCTGCAGACATAGTAAGGTGGTAGGAAAACGTTCGCTAACTAGTTAGCCGTCAACGTACAGACAGGGTAAAGGAAAAACAAAATTCACTCTGAAGCAGTCAACCTTCAGCCTTCAGTCAAGCAGCCCCCCCCCCCCCCCCCCCCCCCCCAACCTTTTCTCACCTCACCGCCCACGCTAGGATAGATATGATCTGAAGAGGACTGCGTCTCTATCTTTTCGTGAAGATTTATTGCCTAAGGTGCAGACATGGCGCTGCTGCAACAACGAGATTTGTTTGGGGAGGACGAGCCCACTTGACTGAATTCAGAACAAAGTTGACGACATCTTTGTCTTATAAAAGAAGGGACTATGCAGATAAGAATGTATGGGTTACCACCCTCTAAGTAATATATAGGTGGTGTGCGTGTGTGTATATGTGTGTGGTGATGGTGGTGGTTGTTTGGTGTGTGTGTGTGTGTGTGTGTGTGTGTGTGTGTGTGAAGAGCATGGTGGTTTGCTTCTGGTGTCAATGAAACGAATAATCCCCCACCCTTTACGGACGGGCAATAATCTCTCTCTCTCTCTCTCTCTCTCTCTCTCTCTCTCTCTCTCTCCTCTCTCTCTCTCCTCTCTCTCTCTCTCTCTCTCTGTCTGTCTGTCTGTCTCTCTCTGTGTCTGTCTCTGTCTCACTCTGTCTGTCTGTCTCTCTCTCTCTCTCTCTCTCTCTCTTCTCTCTCTCTCTCATTCTCTTTGTCTGTGTCTGTCTTTCTCTCTCTCTCTTGTCTCTCTCTCTCACTCTCTTTCTCTCTCTCTCGCTCTCCGTCTCTGTCTCTGTGTGGTGATTTTTTTTTTCATCTCCTTTGTCACAAATTAAGGATCTTTTCGGAATATCTCTGTATGATTTCTCTTTATCCATCGTGAATCAAGAGCACTGATGACTAGTATCTTGAAAAAAACTAAAGTCCCCTCGATCCATCTGCCGTCTGTTTTCTCTGTGTGTGTGTGTGTGTGTGTGTGTGTGTGTGTGTGTGTGTGTGTGTGTGTGAACAATTTGCTGTTTTGTGCAGGCTATGTTCAGTGAGCATGGATATTGTAGCATTACCGTTGCTATAACGTCTCATGCTTTGTTAATGCATGCAGTTACACCTTTTGTTAGATTTCCGGTATTTAGTTTATCATGTTGTTATGGTTCTTTGACCCGGAAGTTAAAAAAGAATTCTGGTGGCATGGCTACAACATTTTTTTTTTAACTTCCGGGTCAAGGAAAGATAAGAACATGATA
>JAFLJL010015671.1:21040-26040 GCA_018398815.1 Conus ventricosus
GCCATTAAGGCAGCCATACTCCATCTTCGCGGAAGGTGCATGATATGTGTAACGTGTCATCCATGCCAACGGCCGAACTGGCCTTCTCTTCCGAAAGTTGGTGATGGGATTTTACGTGTGTGCAAGATGTTAGGCGTGCGTTCACATACGGATCCTCGGTTTTATAGTCTCGTTCGAAGGACTGTATGGGAAATGGAGTCGGAACCAATGTTAACTCCGAGGGAAAAATCCCCCTGTACCGAAACGACCCGGCGGAGATTCGAACCCCGCAACCCCAAGATTACGAGTCCGGCGCTCTACCACTGAGCTATTCCGGCCCCCGTTATACCATCCAAAACGCAGCGCAAGTCAGTGACATAGCTATGTAATCCACTGCCATATATTATGATGTAACATAGTTATACGATGACAGGAACTACAGTGACTCGATACACCACTGTGATATGATGCAGCACAATGCGTTGAAATACAGTGATGTGATACGATTGAGTGATACAATGCCACACTATACAGTAGAGTGATGAAACACTGAAACATCGATACATACAACACGTTTGTACGGTGCGACACGGTCATACAATATAACTAAATATATTGCAATACATCATCATCATCATCATCATCATCAGTTTCATCGTCGTCAATCGTCGTCGGCATCATCATCATCATCGTCATCATCGTCGTCGTCGTCGTCGTCCTCATCCTCATCCTCATCCTCATCCATCGTTTTCCATCATCATCATCATCATCATCATTATCATCAACAAAGAGCAGCCGTTTGTATGAACACCTCTCAATCCCCCAAATTTCTTCTTACAAATAATTTCATTACCTTTCTAAAACCTAATTTTCTCTGAGCATTTTTGTCACGGGTCTTTTCAGTTTGATGTACACCCTAGGATCTCATTGGGTGTCCAGATTCAATCTGACTTCCATCTAACCAAGATGATGAGAATCGTGAAAATATGCCATAGAGTTGTCATGTTGAACGCGCGCGCACGCACGCACGCACACACACACACACACACACACAAATGGCGCGCGTACGCATGTGCGCATTCGCTCACTCACACATACACACACACAGTGCTCACTCACACACAACACACCACACACACACACACACACACACACACACACACACACACACACACACACACGCGCGCGCGCGCACTAACACACACACACACTAACTCACACACACACCCACACACACGCTCTCCCTCTCTCTTTCTCTCTCTCTCTCTCTCTCTCACACACACATACACACGCGCTCGCGCGCGCGTGCGCACACGCATATTTGATATCCCCAAACCTTTTCTTTTACCCTTCAAATTTGTTTTCAAGAACTCTATAACATACGAGAAAATGCAATGGTTAAATAGCCGATTTTTACATCAAATCCCTTCAATTCAAGCGAAACGAGAATACGACTTTTGGGACTTTTTTTCCGATGTTTTAAAACCAAATCTGCCAGTGAAATGCTGATAGTTTACAAATAACTTTTACAATGCGTTTTTTTTTGTTTTGTTTTTGTTTGTTTGTTTGTTTGTTTTTAAAAAGAAAACATTTCGATGATAAGAATATTTACCATACCTAGGCGAAAACAAAATTCGTTGCAGACGTAAGAGAAAAAGAAAGGATGCTGTTTCGCGCCAAACAAAAGAGACTCACAAATTACAACGCGCGCGCGCGCACACACACACACGCACGCACGCACGCACGCACGCATGTACGTACGCACGCACGCACACGCACACACACACACACACACGTTCATACGTGTTCATAGTCTAATATCACAATGTGTATAGACGTTACATTGAAGACCTAACACACACACACACACACACACACACACACACACACACACACACACACACACACACACACACACATATTGATTTGTTAAAATCTCAACAGAAGTGGTTTCAAAACTACAACATACATGGCCTTCAGCAGTGGATTGACAACCTACAAGAGTAACTAAAACATCAGCTACTTTAATTGACCACGTTTATTCTGACAAACGTACAAAACAAAACATTGTAGAAGTTTGTTCTCCTCCATGTGGCTGTAGTGACCATAATCCTGTATGTTTCACTTGGTATAAAATTCATATAAAATTTCCTAAGGTAGGGCATAAAATCATATATTATCGAAACTTTAAAAACTTTATTGAAGAAGATTTTCTGTCTGATCTAGCAAATTCAACATTAAATTACATATATCAGATAAGGGATCCAGACGAAGCAAGTGAATTTTGGATAAATACTTTTAATTCTGTATACAATAAACACGCTCCATTTATAAAGAAACGCGTCAGACTAGATATAAAACCACCGTGGATATCTAAAGAAATTGACGCCGAAAGATATAACGGGGATTTTCTAAGTAATTCCGGAACAAATGAAGAGTTTAAAAAAACAAAGAAATAAAGTTACTTCTTTGAAGCGAAAGTCTAAACATAACTATTTCAAGAAATTGTTAGTTTCCACAGAGGATACCAAAAAAATTTGGAAAGCTATAAATATGTTGAATAATAAGCATGTGTCAAAAAAACAGCACATCATAACAGACATCACTCCTGATGACTTAAATGATCATTTTTCAAACATTGCCAGTAAAATCATAACAAATGACAGGTCTAGTCAAAATGATCTCTTTCATTTAAAACAATATATTGTTTCCCAAGAAATTTCTTTGTCCCTTCACCCTACCTTACATGACGATAACTGATGTAAACATAAGCCTATCTCTTTTGAAACAGACTGGTACTCGTGATTTGGATGAGATTGACGGGAAAATATTAAAACGTTCTTCCCCAGTTATTGTTGACTCATTAACATATCTATACAATTGTGTATCGAAAAAAAAAGTTTTCCCTTGAAATTTAAACAAGCTAAAGTTATACCACTTTATAAATCAGGTGACACTTCTAATCCCTGTAATTAAAGCCCAATTTCAATCTTATCAATTCTTTCAAAACCTTTAGAAAAGCACGTTCAAAATTTGTTGTACTCCTATCTTATGAAAAATGACTTGATTCATGAAGATCAGTCTGGTTTTCGTCAAAACCACTCATGTCATACTTCTCTAATACAACTCATTGATAGTGTTTTAAACAATATTAACCAAAATGAATTCACTGGTATACTTTTTGTTGATTTCGAAAAAGCTTTCGACGTTATAAACCACGATCTTTTGTTACAAAAACTATTGTGCTATAACTTAACAACAGATTTCATAGATTTGATGTCATCTTTTCTTTCAGATAGAAAACAGTTAGTATTTGTAAATAACCACAGCTCAAGTTTTATGCCCGTCAAATACGGAGTCCCACAAGGTTCTGTTTTAGGGCCTCTGTTATTTTCCATTTATGTCAATGATTTGCCTTGTTTTGTAAAATGCAATTGTGAAATGTTTGCAGACGACACATCTTTACATGCTAGCAATTCAGATCCTTACAAACTAACAGAGGATCTTCAAGAAAACATTCAAAAGCTAATTGACTGGACAAAATCAACCACATGTCCTTAAACACACAGAAAACTAAATGTATGTATGCCTGTGTTAGGTAAAAACGAAAAAAGATGAAGACTCATTTTCAACCACTATTTATTGATGGAAAAGTAATACACGAAGTTACAATCACACAAAATTCTTGGAGTCATTGTCGACAAAGATTTGTCTTGGACAGAGCACATTACAGCCTTGGGAAAGCGTTTGTCTAGAATAAATTTTCAATTAGGTAAAATAAAAAACTTTCTTGATGCTCATTCTCGTAAACTATTCTTTAGTGCCCATGTTTTACCCATTGTTGATTATGCTTCAACTTTATGGGACAGCTGCAGTGAGACAAATTTGAAATTGATTCATCGCATGTATAAAAGAGCTGTAAAGTTGGTGTTGTTAAAATCAAATTCTCTAACCACTGAAGACTATAGAAAACTGAATATACTCACTTTCCGTAATAGACTTTTTTTCAATAAGGCAGTCTTGATGCACAAGACTTTAAACGGAGATGCTCCTAAAAAGATAATGAACACATTCACAATAAATAATTTTTGACACAATCATTTACTTATGCTTCCAAGACCTAGAAATAACCTATTTAAATCAAGTTCCTTTATCTGGTGGAACGTTATGGAATGGTCTTTCACCAAATTTTAAAAGTATGACAAACCTTAAAACGTTCAAAAGAAATCTTAAAGTTTATCTCAAAGAAAACAGAAATAATGACTTATAATTATTTTCCCAATTTTGCTGTAAAAGGCTGTTCCTTGGGATGTCTTTAAAATTGTCAATAATGATTGTGTTTCATGCATATGTACTGATAATGTTTAAACAGAATTTTGTATGCGTGTATATGCTACTTTGTATACGTACATACGCAGAATTGCTAAATGCGCAAAATTAATTTTGAAGTTCAGTGATTTAATTTTTTTTTTCTTCTTTTTTTTCTCCTTATCCATTGCATTGTTTGTATTCCCTTTCCCCCTCCCATCCCACTTCTTCTATTATAATTATTAGCATTGTTAAGATGGCTTGATGAAAAAAAGTGATTTAGTTCGCTTATTCAATGTTTCCATCTATAAATAAAATTTTTGAATTGAATTGAATTGAACACACACACACACACACACACGCACACACACACACACACACGTACACACACGCACGCACGCACGCACGCACGCACGCATGCACGCGCGCACACACACACACACACACACACACACACACACACACACACACACACACACACACACACACACACACGACGCGATTCCACATCCATTTTGCGCTAAGTAATTGTTCCTTCTTCGTTTTCACATTGTCTGAAATGTTTTAAATTTTTTTTTTTTAAATCTTGTCTGAAGAAGATCAAAGAGGAGGTCAAAACGCGTGGGGTTTTGTCTTCTACTTGGTGCATATTGATCACGTGTTCTGTAAATAGCGGAGTGAAAGATGATTGCGCATGTGCGGAAGTCAGTCCT
>JAFLJL010015671.1:31040-33532 GCA_018398815.1 Conus ventricosus
ACACTCTCTCTCTGTCTCTCCCCCCTCTTTTCCTCTCTTCTCTGCTCTCTTCCCCCCCCCCCCCCTCTCTCTCTCTTTGAAGAGCTGTGGTGATGTACATTTTCATGAAGACGTGAGATGCGATTCCCGCCTGTTGGGAAAGGCTCTCTGTCGCGAGTTGATCTCTCTCTCATCCTGCCAGAGAGCCCTTCCCTGGGCAGAAATGACCGCCTCGCCTTCTGCCAACTGCCGGCACATCCTGCATCAAGCCAGGTTCAGAAAGGGAGGATTATTACACTGTCCTTTTGTTCTTAAACTTGAAGACTCTAGTGTCCGGTCGCCATGTTACACGAATCTCCCTCTCTCTTCTCCTCCCTGTCTCTCTCTTTCTGTGTTTGTCTCTCTCTCTCTCTTTGTGTGTGGTGTGTGGTGTGTGTGTGTGTGTGTGTGTGTGTGTGTGTGTGTGTGTGTGTGTGTGTCTCTGTGTCTGTCTCTTTCTCTGTCGGTATCATTGGTGAATTATATAAACATTCGTCTGACCAGGTGGTAAACTTCTTTCTGAAATTGTTTAATAAATTATTTGATAGTGGTATATTTCCGGAAAACTGAACTGAATCAGTTATTCTGCCGTTCTACAAGAAGGTGACGTAAATAAGCCCAGTAATTACCGAGGGATTTCCCTCTGTGACATTAGTAGTAAACTGTTTGGAATCATTATTAACCATAGACTGCAGGAATGGATAGAAGAAAATAACATCACAGGTGATCATCAAGCAGGATTTAAAAAGGGTTATTCCACTATTGACCATATGTTTACTTTGCTCGCACTAGTGCAGAAACAATTTTCTTATAATAGGAAATTATACGTAGTTTTCATAGACTTTGAAAAAGCTTTTGACTCCATTAATAGAAATCTTCTCTGGCCTGTTTTACTTAAAAATGGTATTAAAGGTAAACTCTATAAATGTGTTAGAAGTATGTATGATAAAGTAAGAACAAGGGTTCGTTGTGGAGCGAATATTACTGACTATATCAATTGTTCGAGAGGAGTCAAACAAGGAGATGCATGCAGCCCTATTTTGTTTTCTTTGTTTATCAACGAGTTAGCTATTGAGGTGATTAATAATGGTAGACACGGTGCTTTGCTTTCGATTGATGCTTTTGAATTGTTTATTCTGTTGTTGGCTGATGATGTTATTTTGCTATCAGAAACTGTTATAGGTCTACAAACCCAACTGAATAGTTTACAACGTGCAGCTGGATCTCTGCAGTAAAAGTTAATATGGAAAAAAGCAATATCATAGTATTCCGTAAAGGAGGATATCTAAGTGCTCGTGAACGGTGGTTGTATGAAGACAGTCATGCCAGTTGTCAATGCCTATAGGTATTTGGGTATAATATTCTCAACACGTTTGAGTTTCGTATGTGCATGCAAGGATTTGTCTAGTAAGGCCAAAAATGTTTTTAATTTGTATTATGAGAAAGTTATATACTCTAAATAATTCTTCTTTCACGTTATTTATCAAACTCTTTGACACCCAGGTTCAGCCGATTGTACAATATGGTTCCGAGTTATGGGGATTGGAAAAAAGCGGCTATTTATTGTGAATCGGTTCATGTTTTTGCTTTGAAGAAGTTCCTGGGTGTTGACAGACGTACTCCAAATGATCTCATTTATGGCGAAACTGGTCGATTCCCTATTTATATTGCTTCTGCCGTTAATTGTATTCGTTATTGGCTGAAACTGCTTTACATGGAAGATTCTAGATTACCTCGTACAGCATACAATATGTTGTGTCACCTAGATACAAAAGGGAAAAAATAATTGGGTAACCAAAGTGCGCCTCTGTTTGTTTGAATACGGATTGGATTCGTCTGGTTGAACCAGGGAGTTGAAAATATAAAAGTCTTTTTACATCTTTTTCGCCAGCGATTGGTTGATTGCAGATGGCAAAGATGGTCTGATCATATTCATAATAGTAACAAGCTTGATTGTTATAGGAATTTCTCATGTTCTGATGACTTGAAGACTTACTAGACATAGATTTGGACAGACATTTAAAGTGACAGCAAATTCAGATTAGGAAAATCCCCGTTTGTTTCCCTTATTTTTGATGGAACGGTAGTACTTGTGATTTTATTTGTCCCTGGTAAAACAAGGAAAAAAAAAATTATTTTGGGGTTTTGTGCTGTCCAGCTTTAGAAACATCAGAAAAAGTTTAATAAGCCCCCAAAAATTTGACAGCCCTCTTTGTTTAAGCTAAATTTGCTTTTTCATCCCCTTCCTGAAATTTTCAAAACCCTTTTTTTGTTTTCTGAAAAAAAGCCTTTTTCTAAGAGAAATTGTTTTTCTTGAATAGTACAACGATTTCCCTTTTTATGCATATAATGTTGTTATGATTTTCTGTCCTTAAAAAATTGTTCCCCCCCCCCTTTTTTTACCCCCCCCTTTAATAAAAAAAAAAACCCCCCCCCCCCCCCCCCCCCCCACCCCCCCCCCCCCCCCCCCCCCC
>JAFLJL010015673.1:0-20000 GCA_018398815.1 Conus ventricosus
GTCATAGTAGCAGCAGCAGCAAAGAAAGTTGGACAGAAATGTGAAGAAACAAATCCAATTCAAACTAATGTTAATCTGCGTTTGAAGATATGTAGGTCAAATATCTTTCTTCAATGTGAAATAGTAATTTTCAAAAGAAAACAAATTTTCTTGTCTATTTCAGTATCAGAAAGTTTTAAAAAAATGACTGGTGGAGGGGAGAAAACGACGAGAGAATATAAAAGGAGAACCAAAGAAAACAACAATGAGAGAGAGAGACAGACAGACAGACAGACAGACAGAGACAGACAGACAGACAGACAGACAGACAGACAGACACAAAGACACAAAGAGAGACAGGAAGAGAGAGAGAGAGAGAGAGAGAGAGAGAGAGAGAGAGAGAGAGAGAGAAAGAAAAGAGAGAGAGAGAGTCGGGCAGACAGAGAGAGAGAGAGAGAGAGAGAGAGAGAGACAGGGAGAGAGAGAGAGGTACAGAGAAAGAGAGACAGTCAGTCAGCCAGCCAGCCAGCCAGCCAGACAGAATCCTTCCACAGAAAAACAGCCGGCAAATGAGTTTGTAACACAAAGCCCTCATTGCTGCTCTCAGTCACATCATTCACGACCACCACTCCAAACTTGAAGGGACCGAATCACATGAACTTGCCCAATGCCCAAGCCAGTGTACATTCAAACAAACCCCTTCTCAACAAAGCGCAGCCAGTTACAGGGAGGAGAATGAGGGTGCAATGGAGCCTGCCATGAAAATACTGCGTGTTGACAGAGCAGGCTGAAAGTGATTTGTTGGCACCGGAATGTAATTGGTTCAGACGGCGACCCCTCCTTATGGAGGGACACAGGCAGATCAGATTTTCCAGGGGACTGGAGGAGCTGAAGACACCAAACCGCTGGATAAATACAGACGTAAATCATGCTCTGCTTGTGTGTGTGTGTGTGTGTGTGTGCGTGTGTGTGTGTGTGTGTGTTTATGAGTAGTAGGTTCCGATGATCTGTGGCTTGAGGGGGGGGGGGGGGGGCGGGGGGGTGATGTGATAAGGGGAGTGGTACTAGAGATAAGGGGGGGGGGGGGGGGGGCGGGTGGTGGGAGAGGGAAAAGACGTGTTTTTCAAGTGCAAAGAATGAACATTTCTGGCTGGTTTCACAGCACTTGGTTCCTGCAGCTCTTATCATCCTGGGAAATCGAATGTGCGCTTTATACTAGTGTGAACTACGTCACTGGCTGGAGTGAGTGACCGTTCGAGTGTGAACGAATAAATTTCAGCTTCGTTTGTTAGCACGTAGTATCTGTAACAGGGTCATTGCATCCTGTTTGTCCCTGTGTTTTTAACTGGCAGTGGCTTGACAATGGGAGTGGAAGTGTGGTGTACAACAGGACGATGACTTGCGGCATTTTCACAAGTTCTTTTAATCAGTCGGGGGTTCCTGTTCGGAGGGCTACGTTCAGAGCGTACGCCAATGGGGATTTCTTCTGCGTACGTAGGCTGATACCCTGCAGACTCTCCCAGTATGGGCAGACAAGTATTAATCCCATCTACCCAACAAAGGGAGTGGAGTTTTGTGTGTATGACCGGGTTTTTTTTATCTCGCCATTAAGGCAGCCATACTCCATCTTCGGGGAAGGTGCATGCTATGTGTAGCGTGTCATCCATACCAACGACCAAACTGGCCTTCTCTTCCGAACGTTGGTGATGGGATTTTACGTGTGTGCAAGATGTTATGCGTGCGTTCACACACGGAACCTGGGTTATAGTCTCATTCGAAGGACTGATGGAAATGGAGTCAAACCAATGTTAACTCCGAGGGAAAACTCCCCTGAAACCGAAAGGGCCCCGGCGGAGATTCGAACCAGCACCCTTGGATTACGAGTCCGGCGCTCTAACCAACCCAGCTATTCCGGCCCCCGACCAAGGGGACGTTAACGGCTTTGGACCGAATTCTTTTTTTTTTCCTGTCTTGTCCTGCAGCTTAGTCCGTCAAATTTTCAAAAAATAGCCTATAACCTTAAACAAATTGCAACAAAAGAAATTTCACCTGATTTGAACTTGTTGAACATCTGCCAGTACCACTTCAAAAATCTAAAGAAATATATGGTGCAATAAATTTAATTTTACGTTTGTTTTTAAAAAAACATCCCCCCAACCCTGATTTTACAAAAAACCCAAAAAAACAGAAAAACTGCAACAGAAAACGCAGTAAATCCCCAAAAAATTTGGGAAATGATTAAAAATTTTTTTAAAAAATTGAAATTTTAGCCCGGCCAAAAATGTTCCTGGTTTTTTAGGAAAATTTAAAGGGGTAGTTGCCTGTTGTTAAAGAGCACTTTCCTTGGCCTTCAAGTGTGGCGAATTCGGGCATAAACCAGGGGGGGAAAAATCCCCTGAGTCGTAAAATGAAGGAGGGAAGGGGCGGGAAGTGTTTTCGCATGTCCGGGGGGAATAGGTGCGGGGGAGTTGCCGACTTGCCGGCCCGGGGGAACAGGGTTGCCCCGTCCGCCCAAAGGGCTGGCTATTCATGGGCTCTCCAGGGGGCCGACAAAAAGGGAATCTTTGCAGGTGACCGTCAGGGGTTTAAGTGACCGCAGCCCCCAGGCAAGTACAGCGCCCAAATTCAGTGCCCCTTTTTTCTGGGAATAAAATGGAAAGGCGGGGCCCTATTGACTTTGATTCGCACCTTTTTTTAAAACAAAAGGGGTAAAAATTTACTTGAAGCCTCAGTTCCGGGCTGTAGTGAAGTCCGGGCGTTTGTAAAATTGGGTACCCCTTGGGGAAATCGAACATGATTTTTGAATAGGGAGGTTATGTTTTTTAACCACGGGGTGCCCAAGTCTTTTTTTTGGGCGCAAGCAGCCGTGGTGTGTGTGGGGTTTTGTGTAGGTGACTAGGGGGTTTTTTCCATTGGCGGAAATAAAAAAAATTTTGGGGGAAATTTTTTGGGAAAAAAACCGTGTGATTTTGGTTGTGCCAGAGGATTCCTTTGGGTTTGGGGCCAAAGTTAAACTTCGGGTTCTCTTTTGTTTTTGAGAAAAATATAAGGCGTTTGGGAAAACCGGGAAGGGGTGACTCACTTAAGGAAAAAGTGAACTCCCCCGTCTTGTGGGGCTCAAGAAAATACACCCGTGAAGCAGAGGTTAGTGTCGCCTCTTGTCCCCCTGGGTGGGGACTTTATGACATTGGAGGTTGCTGTAGCCTCGGAGCCGACCCCGAGAAAAAAGTCTCCCTTGTGGGGACGGGCGCCGCAAGAGTTTTGCCTGTTGGACCCAAGACAGGGACTCCCCCAAAAAAGGTGGGGTTTTTTGCACCCAAGAGAAGACCTGTGGGGGGGCCCCCGACAGGAGGGGGGCGAAGAAACGGTGGAGCCCGGGGAGACTCGTGTGAGGGTGCTACCCCAAGCTCCCTTTGGGCCAGGGGCCCCAACTGGGTTTTGGGGCCAAATTTGGGGAGGACAAAAACGGTTGTGGCAGCTTACCCTCGTAGTCGACATTTGGGATGAGAGAAACGGGGACGATAAAACCGAGGATGGGCAAAGGTTACGGACTTTTTAAAATTTTTTTCTTAATTTTATAAGTGGGCAACCGGGAATTGTGGAATTTTTGCTTTCCTGGTAAGAAAGGAATAACGGAAGGAAAGGGGATGGGGTTTTTTATGAGATTGTCTGTTTGATGTTTACATTGTTGTATGATACAGATAGTTGTTTTTGTGAGTGAGGGGTGGGGGGGCTGGGAGTAAAGTTAAATAAAGTTAAATTATTTTTTTATAAAAAGGGTTTTTTTTTTTCCCGTCCCCTTTGGCGGGCCCGAATGTAAAGTGACAGAGTGCGTGTGCCTACCGAAAAGCGCTTTTTGGTTTTTAAAAAGCGTAAATATTTTCTGTCAAAAAAACCCCCTGCACCCCTTTAAATATAAAAAATAATTTTTAAAAATCGGGGGGAGTGCGGAGCCCCGCCCAAAATTGGGGGACTGTCCCCCGGGATAACAAAAATTTGAGCCATAATGTTTTTTGATTCGGGGTTTTGTTCAATTGCAAGGGTTTTTGAAATTTGTCGTAATTGTGGAAACCTAGATTTTTTTTTTCACGGGAAAGACGTTAGTCATGTTTTTGATTTTTTTTTGATTTTTTTTTTTTCTTGACTGGGCCGTATTTAAACCTTGCTTGTTTTGGTTTTGTTGGGGTTTGATTGTTTTGTAGAACAACTTTTTGACCCCTTATTTACAAGGTGGGTGTGGATATCTCGCTTTTACTGTGGTTTTTTAATTGACTACGTTTTCGAGGGTTTTAATTAGCTTCAAATGCCCGAGGAAGGGGGTGCTGAGCCCCAATGGGCCCCGTTTTGAAAAAGATGGCCCCTCATAGAAAAAGGGAAAAAACCCTTTGGGACAAAAGGGCCCCGGGAAACTGAACCCCATTTTGTAGATGAGAACGGGCCCCGTTTTAATCGGGGCCCCCAGAAAAAAAAACAAAGGGAACGGGAAAAGGGAAAAAAAAGAGGAGAGAGAAAGGGGAAAGGGAAAAAAAGAGGAAGAGGGGGAAGGGAAAAAAACGGGAAAAAAAAAGGGAAAAAAGGAAAAAAGAAAGAAAAAAAAGGGGGGAAAAAAAGGAGGAGAGAGAAAGAGAAAGGGAAAAAAAAAAAGAGGGAGAGAGAAAAGAAAGGGGAAAAAAAAGAGGAAGAAAAGGGAACGGGGAAAAAAGAGGAGAGAGATCGGGAAAAAAGGGGAGGAAAAAGAAAGGGGAAGGGGAAAAAAGGGGAAAGAGAGAAAGAGAAGGGGAAAAGGGAGGAAGAGAGAACGGGAAAGAGAGGAGAGAGAAAGAAAAAAGGGAAAAAGAGAGAGAAAAAAGGGAAAAAGGGGGAAAAAAGGAAAAAGAGAAAAGGAACAAAAAGGGAAAAGAGCAGAAAGAGGGGAAGAAAAAGGGCCCGTTTGGGGTTTTGAAAAATTAAATTGGAAAAAAGAACGGGACGTGGCCCGAAAAACCTAAAGTGAATTTTTCCCACCACATGTCGTCCCTTTTTTTTCAATTTTGCCAAGGTTCGTGTTTAATCCCACCTTTTTAAAAGGGGATTTCTTTTTCCCCCAATTTAAAAGGGTTGCCAAAGATCGGGCTTACCCAAAAACGGTGGGCCACAAATTTGTCTGCCCCCTGCTGACCCCCCAAAAGGGTTTGGGAATCCCTTTTTTTGCTTACCCCCGAAAAAAAAAGACAGATTATAAAGTGGGTGCGCGATCCCTTTGTTTCAAGGGTACCCAGGGAACCGCCGTTTGATATAGGAAATTTTTTCAAAAGGAACCTTCGTAAATCGGTTTGAGACCCACGTACATTTCCCCTTTATCGTTTAGGGCTCTTTTTTGAAAAATGGATAAGGTTAGGGACATCGAACAAACTTTTGAATCTTTGAGGGAGGAGATCTTTAAAGGAGCAAATTCTCTCCACTTGTCGGGGGGTTCTCACAGATTTTTGGCGAAAGAAAATTTGGGAAGTTTAGGGGAGTTAGTGAAAGTGCAAAAAGGGTTGAATTCCCAAATGATCAGCGTTTTGTGGTGAAGGGATAAAACCCCGTCGACCCGAAATGCCCAGCCCCCAACACGGGGAGTGATTCGCCCCCCTCCCTAAAAACCAGGGGGCCCCGAGACCCCCAGTTAAAAAAGCTTTCTAATTCCCGTGGCAACAGTGGGACACAAGAGTTTTTTTGAGTAAAACGCAATTTTTCAAATGTGGGCGAGAGGGCATTTCCCCGGGGACAAAAAGCGGAGTGCGAATACACTAGTTGTTCCCTGTTGATACAATTCAACGGGAAGGCAGAGTACCACCCCCCAACTATTGGGAAAGTGGGAAAAGGGGAACCGGTGACCCCCTTAAATTTAGAAAACGGGACGACTCTACGGCAATGGTAAAACCCCTTTTGTGAAAAGAGACAGACAAATCCCGGGGGAAACCCCCCTGCGTCCCCATATCCAATGGAAAATTAAATGGGGCTACCTTTGGGCCCCCGTGTAAAATAAGCGGGTTTTTTGTCAGGAGTACTCTCACTGCAGCGGGGCCCAAAACAATCTTCCCCTATCCACTTTGGGGTGGTAGGTATATTACCCCCCGAACCTAGCCAGGCTTCCATTTCAAGGGGAAAAGAAAGGGCCCCAGTGCAGGGTAGGAAAGTAAACAGGGGCCCGGGTGGAGGGGCCACAGGCGCCCCCGCGTAGACTAGCGGGGGCCCGGGAAGGGTTGGCCAGGGTTTGGTTGCAATAGCCCTGAAATGGGGTCGTAGTGGCGGTGGGGGAAGGCCCAAAGGGGCCAAAAATGGGGGTTTTCAAAAGGTTGTTGGCGTTCCCGGGGGCTTTTTCAAAAAATGTAGGAGCCACGGTGACGGACCCCAGGGTCGGGGCCAAAAAGGGACCACAGATTAACGGGAAACCCAAAAGGCTGGGTTGGGACCGGGGGGAGGCAGTTTTTAACCAGGGCCCAAGAAGTCGAGGGACCACCTATCGTTAGGAAATCCCAAAAGGGCCCAGTAGCTCAAAAGGGCGCCAAGCCTTGTTGAAAAAAGGGAAGGAAATAAGGCCCAGAAACAGGGGCAAAAGGCCCCACAAAGGTGTTTCAAACCCAAAGGGAAATTTTCCCAACAGGGGAGGGGAAAAAATGGTTCGGAAAAAATTAAAAGGGGGGATCTTCTCATAACTTTTTAAAAAAGGGGGGAATAAACGTCGTCGCATTGAATGGGGGCGACAGGCTAAAAGAGGTTCCCCGCAAAAATTTTCCCGGCGCTCCTTTAAGGACAAAAATTTGGGGAAAAGGGTTTGCGCTGACCCTTTTGTAAAGCCTGGAATGCGCACCCCTAATACCCCAGGTACAAATTGGGCGAGCCCCCAAAGGGCCCGGTCAAGTTTGGGGGAGGGCGGGGGTGGGCCCGGGGGGTTGGAAAAAGGGTCCGGGGTTTTTGTTTTGTAGTGTGAACAACAAAAAGCAGGACAATGGTAGGGCAATCCCTAGGGGCCGCTGTGATTTTTGGTGGGGGGTGGGGCCCATTCTCTTTACGGACCCCCTACTGGGGAAAAATAATTAGCGGGCCCAGTTGTGTTATTGATTTTGATTCCCCAGTATAGGGCGGGGTCGGGGGCTTTGTTAAATGTTCATTTTTCTTTTTTTTTTTCATTGATGTTTATCTGTCAAAAGTGCTTTTTTCTTTCCCCCATTTGGGGCCCGGGGTTTTGAGTGAAATCCCCTCACGTTTTAAATGATTTATGTTTTTTCCCCTCTTTTTGAAAACAGTTTCCCTTATGTTATTTTGGGTTCACTGTTCGGTAAAGGGGTAAAATGTACTTAGGGTTTGTGAAAACGGGGTTGAATTTTTGATTTGTATTTTTGTGTGAGACCGGCTGAGCAAAATTGTGGCCAACCCCCTAAATTTTGATTTTGTTTTAAAGTAGGCTGGGCCACACCCCAAAATTTAAATCTTGTGTTAATCATGGCGGGTGCTTTTATTTGAAGGGGAAAGGGAAATTTGACTAATTTTTTGGAAAGGGGAAAAACGTTTAGCAAATGCAATAAAAGAGATTTGGGGATTATATGTGACCCATTTGAATTAAAATTTGTGCACAGCTTTATGACTGACCAAAGAGTATCTTTGGATTATCTGATTGATTTTTTTGGGTTTTAAATTTGGGTACTTTAAAACCATGTTAGAATGTTGAGGGAAGTGTTTTTTTAAAAGCTTTGAGGTAGTACTGTTATATCGACCCATGAAACGAGGGGGTTTTCCCAATTGAGAACATTCGCCCTGAGAAAATGTTGATTGGAACAACTTTCTTTGGTAGGGGGGGTGTAATGAGTGGGCCCCAAAATTTTTCTCGAGCATTTAGGGCCAAATTTAAAGGGTATTTTGCGTTTGTTGAGAGCACTTTTCCTTTGGGTCTTAAAGTGTGCGAATTCAGGCTTTCACCGGGGGGGGTCCCCCGAGTCTTTATACTGAAGGGGGGAGGGGTCCCCTGGGAATTTTTCCGCATGCCGAGGGAATGCCGGGGAGTTGCCCAAACTTCCCGGTCCGGGGTTACGGGAAAGTGCCCAGTCCGACCTTTGGGCGGGCTATTCACTGGGCTTCCAGGGGGCCCGGGGAAGAAAGGAAAATTCGTGTCAGGTGCCCGTCACGGGTAGGTGACCCCCTCCTGCAGGCAGGTACAGCGACCTTTTCAGTCGTCCCTGTTTGAGGAAAAAAATGGAAGGCTGGCGGCCTATTGGAAGTAAATTCGCCCCTTTTGGTTATCTATAGAGGTAGAAAAAAACTTTGAAGCCCCCGTCCGGGGTGTAGGAAGCCCCGGGCGTTTTTTTTTTTTTCCCCCCAAGGGGAAACTTGGGGGAAAATCGAACATGAGTTTTGAATAGGGGGTTATGCATTAACCACTGGGGCCCAAGTTTTTTGTTGGCGCTAGCGCTGTGGTTGTGTGTGTGTAGTGTAGGGGGACAAAAGCGATTCCTTTTGGGCGGAATAAAAAAACGGGGGATTTTTTGGGTTAAAATCGTGTATTTGTGTGTGCCAGTGATTCCTTTGGGTTTTGACCATTAAAACCGGTTCTCTCTTTTTTGAGAATGAATATAAGGGCGCTTGGAAAACCGGGAAGTGGGTGACTCATTTAAAGGGAAAGTGAACCCCGCCGTCTTGTTTGAGGGCTCAAGAAAATACAGCGTGAAGCAAGGTTAGCTGCCGCCTCTTTTTGTCCCCTGGGGGGGGAGGGTATGAAGTGGAGGTTTGCTGTACCCTGGGACCCGACGACGAGAAGAATTGTCTCCCTTTGTGGGGACGGTCGACACCCCCCCCCCCCCCAAAGGGGCCCTGTTGGAGCCTCCCCCAGGGAGCTCCCAGACAAGGTGGGGGTTTGCAGCCAGAGAAGACCGTGGGAGGGGCCCCGACGGGACCCTTTTCTGGAGAGGGCAAATTTTACGGTGGAGCCCGGGGCCCTCAGTGTGGGGGTGCAAACCAAAAGCTACTTTCCCCAGTGTCCCCCAACTGGGTTTGGGCCCAATGGGGAGGACCAAGGGAAATTTAAAAGTGTTCACCACGTAGCGCACATTTGGGATGAGGGGGAAACGACTTAAAACCCCAGGATCCCTTTGGGGCAAGTTACGGACTTTTTTATTTGTTTTTAAAGTTTTTAAAAGTGTGAAACCCCAAATTTGGGGGAAAATTTTGTCTTTCCTGGCCAAAAGAAAGAATAACAAAGGAAAGGGGAATCCCGGTTTTTAATAAAATTGTCTGAATGTTGTTTACATTGTTGTTGTAAAAGATTGTTGTGTTGTGTAGTGAGGGTTTGGGGGGGCCTCGGAGTCAAGTTAAAAAATTTTATTATTTTTTTTTTATGAAATGTTATTGGTTTCCCGTCACCTTTGTGGGGGCCCGTTTGTGGTAAACGGGGCCCGTTTTGGCCTAGGGCGGGGGAGCGCTTTTTGGTTTTGAAAGCGAAAAATACTTCGGGTCTAAAACCCCCCTGCATCCCTGAATATGAAAACCCTATTTTAATAACGGGGGGGCGTCGGGGGCCCGTCCAACAAATGTTTGAGGATTTAAAAAAACATAAAATTTAAAACTTTTCCTAAAAGAAAACGGGTTTTTTTCTTTTTTTAATCAAAAAAAGGGGAAAAATTTATTCTTCGGGGGATTTGAGGAAATATTTCTTTTTTTTACTTTTTTTGGCCTCCCTATGTTTTTACACACAATTCATGAAGAAAAAATGCAATAGACAGTTTTTTCTTAGCACGTTTTTGCAAAAAAAAACATAGGAGGTCAAAACCCAAAAAAACATTTATGAAACCGGGTTTTCTTTTTTATCCATACCCCCCCCCTTTCAGCGAGCCAAACAAACCTCGTATGTATTTTAAAATTGGGAACATTTCATGGCTGATTTCTACCCCAGTGTTGAGACCCAAAATTGTTACCCAAAAAAAATTTTGGAAAGACAGGACATTTCATCAAAAAACCAGTTTTTTATGTTTCAATGGTTTCCCGATTTCATGTAACAGTATCACCCAGAGTCATTTCCTGGGTTCAAGGCAGAAAAAAGTTTAATTAATTTTCCTTAAAAATCAAAATTCACATAATTCAGACTGAAAGTCAGGTGAAAGGGGAACGCACTTTCAACACTAAAGTACGAATGGGGGGATTTCAGTCAATGGTTTAAACTTCTGACCGGGGTCTTCAACATCGCCCAAGTGATGAAATTTTTGTACAGTCCTCACCTCTACAGTCACCACATCCCGTTGAGCACACCAGTTTCCTTTTTCTCCTACCGGCCCACCAAAGAACTTCCCCCAGCCAGATTTGCAGGTTTTCCCTCGCACAAAAAATTCAACAGTTCTTTGGTTGCCACTGGTCTGTCAGTATAGTAAAGGGAAAAAAAAGTCCTTGTTGATTCTCCCCCCCCCATTGTTTTGGAAACTTTCAATTTTGTTCCCCCGAGGATCCATGTTTTTGCAAAATTTAAAAATTTTTCCGGGAAAGGAAAGAAACTTTTCCCGCAGACGCAGTTTGGTGGCCCCGGGGCATTGGGGTTTGGGGGGGGGGGGAAACTTTGAAAGGGAGTTGTTTTTTTCCTTTGGACATATTCACAAATCTCGGGCATCCCAAAAAGTCAACTTTTTTTCCCCATAGAGACAAAAATAGTTTTTTCCCAGCAGCAGCAATCTCATCGTGGTTTTCTTTTGTTTGCCCAAAAAACATCAAACCTGCTTTTCTGAAATGTTTTTGATTTTTTTTTTTTCAAATGGAAGGTTTTTTTGGGCCCATTTGGGGAAAAAACCTGCTTGTGGTGTCCCCTAATTATGGGAAAGGGCCAAAAAAAACAATCGGGCACACTTCTGACTCAAGAACCTGTTGTTTTTTCAACCCCAGTTTTTCCAAATTCTAGACCTTTTTTCCCACCAGGACAAAAATACACGTCAGATGGCAAATTTTTACGTGGTACGTAACATAACAAGAAAGGGCGTGTCCCCCTCCTACAACCCCGCAACTTTTTTTCTTTGGCAGCCCCGCAGGATTGCTTTTTTTTTAGGCAAACAGCATATCATGGGGGATGGGTCGTTTCAAATCCCCTTTTTTACAGTGCATTGCCCCAAAAGGTTGATGAAAATTGTTTGGTTTTGCACGTTTTTTAAAAAAAAAGCTTCTTTTGGGTCAAAAAAAACCATATTTTCTGTGAAGCAAAACTTTAACTCCAAAATGTCCAGTACTTTTTGCGCCCGATGTGCAGCAAACTTTTATGGGAAAAACTGGTTTTTATAACCATCAAAAAAAAAGATGGCCTTCTGTTTTTTGCGAAAATGCAAAAAAAAACCCCTGTTCAGTTGGGCCATTTGGTTTGTTGGGCAAGCCACCTTTCCAGGGCAAAAACGATGTAAAAGAGAACCCCCAACCCATAACAAAGGTGATTTCCCTTTATGGGGGGCCCCCGGAAAATTCTGTTGGATCATCTGTAAAACCCGAGGGAAAAGTATCTGCTAAAAGAGGACTTTTTTGCCTTGGGGTAATTTCCTGAAGATTTTAAACAAAGTTTTTGGGACATTTGGGGCGTCATACTGGGAAAAATGATGGGGAAGATGTCAGGTGGGGTTCTGGGGGCAACACACAAGGCCCTTTTGGGGCAGCAGCAGTTTGGGGCGAAAATTTTTAAAAGGGTTTTTTGGACCTTCACTGTTTCTTTTGGTGGCTTTGAGATTGGGACCGAAACCTTCTTTTACTGTTGCCTCCCGCACACTTTTTTCCTGTCATGTCCCCCCAGAATCTTGTGGCCCAACTGGCCTTGGGAGAATCAACATTCACTTTTGGGGCCCGGGAGTCCTTCCGTTTGCAATTTTTCAAACAAACGGTGGCGAATGTGAAAGGATTCCTGTCTTTTGAAGGGAAGGGCCCTAAGCGTTTTGTTTTCTTTTGTGGTTTACCCCTTCGTCTTTCAGCCCTTGACTTTTATGCTGTCATTTGTTTTTAAAATGAGAAACCTTCAGTGACTGCCTATTTTGCATGGACTTTTTCACAAGCCCGGCCCTTTGACCAGCCACGCTGTCCGTTTTCTTTCTTTTAGTCCTGTTTCCCCTGGTCAACCCCCCCACTTTGGGCTTCAGAGCTTTCATCAGGGCTTGTTCGATTTAAAAAGGTCTTTTGACAGTCCTCCCAAAAAAGATCGCCCCTCCTGAAAACCCAAGTGGGGCCCCTTCAAAATTGCGGTTTGACATTGGGACATGAATCCCCTTTATTTTTGTCATCTCCCCCCCCCCCCGCAAGTGACCCGGGTTTACTTTCATTTAAAGGGTGTGGCCAGTAGCGCAAAGAAAGGTAACATCTCTGCCCACCCTTTTAAAGGTTGGGGGTTGAAATTGCCCCGTTTCTCTCAGCCCTTTTATTGACATTTTTAAGGGTGTCAAAAAACTCAAATATCTAAGCCAGAGGCCTTGTTTTTGTTTGCGACAACGAAGCCCTTTTATTTTTCAATTTGTTTTTTCAATATTGGAAAGGACTGGGGGCGTTTGCCCACCTTTCCGAGCTGTTTCGTGTTTCCCTTTCCCAAAAATTTTCCCAGCAAATGCAGTTGCAGTGTCCAAAATCTTTTTCTCCAATTTTTTGACTTGCCTCTATGCATTTACCCCTTTTTTTCAAAGAAGGACACAAGTGTATTTTGGATCCCTCTTTTGTCAGATCTTTAATACACTGGATAGTGTGTTGTCTCCTCAGTGATTGATGGGAAGTGTTGCGAAACATTTTCTGTCCTTCTTTGTTTTTTTTTAGACGGGTTTGTTTTTGGGGTGAAATTTTATGAAGAATAGGGGTCCATGGGATGGGATGAAATTAGGAATTTTAAAAAAGGGTTTGGAAAAAAAAAAAAAAACTTTCTTTTTTAAGGGCCCATTTTTTAATGTCATTATCACGTTCTTTTTGTTGTTGTGGTTTTTTAAAATTACGTAAAAAATTTTTTCAAATATTTTTGGGCCCATATTATTTTTTTGTTAATTTCTTTAAATTTTTTTTTAAAAAGGTTTTTATTATTATTATTTTATTTTTATTGTTATCAATCTGGTTTTGTTTCAAAATTTTCCCCTTTGACTTTTGCCCAATTCCCCAATTTTCCCGGAAAAAATTGGAGTTCATAAAACGTTTTAAATAAGCCACAACAATTACCACGCAACCACAAGTACAAGGCTGGTGTCTGAATAGAGTGTAGTTCGCGATACAGTCATTATTCCCTTTTTTTCCCCGACTTCTTGTTGGACCAAACTACTGCGCGTGCCCTTTTTGTTTAAACCCCTTCACTTACTCGAGGGAGGCCAACACTTGGTTTTCGTGTCAGCTTCGGCGGAAAGCCAGTCTAGTTTTGGCCCGTAGTGCAAAATTATTGGTTTGTATCAAAAGGGGTATCTTAAAAAACATACCGACATACAAAACAAAAATTTAATTTTTCAATAAGAACTTGGTTTTTTACCCGTGATATGAAAATGAGGGGGTCTTTTTAATTTTTTTTGGGAAACAGCGCGTCAGTTTTCCGCCATCATCGCGGCCGCCGGGCCCCGGGGTTTTTGGGAAATTTTTCCGCCGTTTTTTGCCAACCGGTCATTCAGCCTTTTCCCCCTCCACGGACATTAAAAAAATTCTCATTCTCCGGGTTTCTTACCCCTTTCGGGTTTAAATTTTTTTTAAAACGGAACCATCTTTTACTTTTGAATTTTTTTTTGTGCACGAATAAAAATTTAAAGTTTCAGTTTATTAACGCTCTTTAATGATTTGTTGCAATTTGTTTGACGTCCTTTTTTATTTATTTTGACTGGAATTTCCTTTTGGGGGGGGGGGTTTTCACTCCCCCCACACCAAATTTTCCCAAACCCCAGCCAAAACCAAAGGGTTTTAATCTCAAAGGCCTCAGTATAGCCAGTCCACAAAAGCAGTCCCTTTCAGTTCATTAAACCACCAATAAGATGGGTGAAACGTTGCGGGTTTTCTGTCTGGGCTGTTTTGTCTGTCTTTTTCTGTCTGTCCCGTATGTCCCCTCTCTCTTTCATCAGTCTCCATGTCTTTTTATCCATCCGTTTCTAATTGTCTGTCTGTCTGTTTCTCTCTCTCTCTCTCCCCTCTTCTCTCTCTCCCCCTCTTTCTCTTCTCTCTTTTCCTCTCTCTCTTCTTCTCTCTGTCGTCTCATTTTTCTTTCCGTCTGTCCCTTTTGTTGTTGTTTTTTCTGTCTGTCTCTTCTCCCCTTTTTCTTCTCTCTTTTCTCTCTCTCTCTTTTCTCCCCTCTCCTCTCCTTCCCCTCTCTCTCTCTCTCTCAATCAGTTCCATGTCTCTTTATTCCCTCCATCTGTTTTTTAATTGTCTGTCTGTCTGTCTGTCTGTCTGTTGTCTGTCTGTCCGTCTCTCTCTCTCTCTCTCTCTCTCTCTTTTCTCTCTCTCTCTCTCTCCTCTCCCTCTTCTCTCTCTCTCTCTCTCAATCAGTCCCCATGTCTCTTTAAACCCCCACCTGTTTTTTAATTTTTTCTGTCTGTCTGTCTGTTTCTGTCTGTCTTTTCTCTCCTCTCCCCCCCTTTTCTTCTCTCTCTCTCTCCTCTTCCCCTCTTTTCTCCTCTCCCGTCTCCATGGGCTCTTTTTTCATCCATCTGTTTCTAAATTTTCTTTGTCTGTCTGTCTGTCTGTCTCTGTCCCTCTCTCCTCTCTCTCTCCTCCTCCTCTCTTCTCTCTCTCTTTTTCTCCTCTCTCTCATTTCCCTTTTTTTTCTTTTAATTACTCTCTTTTTTAAGTGTTCGCCTTTTTTGTTTTTTTGTTTTTTGTTTTTGTTGTTGTTGTTTTTTTTTTTTTTCTCGGGCCCTCCTCCATCACTTTTGGGGTACTTTGGACACCGAAACTTTAAAAAGCCCTTTTCCCTTTTAAAAACGCGGTTAGCATGGGAAAAAAAAATTGAACCCATTCCTTTAAAAGCCGAAAAACATTCGTTTTTTTAAAAAGAAATTTTGGGTTTTCAAAATTTCTCCCCAACTTTTCTTTTGCTGCCCCGTTGTCGTTTTTTGTCGTTTGTTGTTGTTGTTTCTGCCTGCTGTGTTTTTTTGCTTTTCTTTTCCCGTTTTTGTTTTTTTATTCCCAATTTTTTTGCCCCCCCGAATTTGCCCCACTGTTTTTCCTTTTTTTTAAACCCCAAAAAAATTAATTTTCTTTTTTTTTTCCCCCTTTTTTTCGAAACTACCAATTTTTTTTTTTTTTTTTTTTTTTTTTTTTTTCCCCCCTTTTTACTTTCTTTTTCCCTTTAATCTAAAAGCTTTTCTTCTACCTTTTTTTATTTTCACAAAGGGTTTTAATTTTATTAAGAAAAAAACCCTCTGGCAAGTTACGGCGTTTTATTGTATTAGTTTAAAGTGTGACTTCAGTGTAATATTGGGTCTTTCCTGGCTTAATCGCTAAGAATAACTGAAGGAAAGGGGATGCGGTTTATGAGATTGTCTGTATGATGTTACATTGTTGTATGATACAGATAGTTGTGTTGTGTAGTGACGGGTGGGGGCCGGAGTCAAGTTAAATAAAGTTGATTATTTTCTATGAAATGTTATTGGTTTCCCGTCACCTTTGTGCGGGCCCGATGTGAGTGACAGAGTGCGTGTGCCTATGCGAGAGCGCATTTTGGTTGTGAAAGCGTAAATACTTCTGTCTATAACCCCCTGCATCCCTGAATATGAAAATCATATTTTAATAACGAGGGGGAGCGTCGGAGACCCGTCACAACAAATGATTGATGATTTTAAAAACATAAAAGTTAAACAGTACATAAAAGATAGACAGGTTTTCTTCATTTTTATCAACAAAAGTGGGCAAATATTCTTCGTGGATTTGAGGAATATTTCTCTTTTTACTGTTGCTACTATGTTGTACACACAATTCATGAAGAATAAATGCAATAGACAGATTTCTTAGCACGTTTTGTGCAAAGAAAAAACATAGGAGGAGTCAACCAAACAAACATTTATGAAACAGGCTTTCTTTTTCATCCATACCCCCTAACTTTCAGACTGCAGACCATCAGCCTCTGTATGTAGTTAAGTTTGGAACATATCTATGGCTGCTTGTCCTACCACAGTGTTGAGACAAAGTTGTTACCAATAAAAATGTGGTAATGACAGGACATGTTTCATCAAAAACACCAGTTTTCTTTATGTTTCAATGGTGCCTGATTTCATGTAACAGTATCACCAGAGTCATTTCCTGGGTACATGGCAGAAACAGTTTAATTAATTGTCCATGAAAAATCAAAATACACATAATTCAGACATGAACGTCAGGCTGACAGGCACGCACTTGCAACACATAAAAGTACTGACCTGGATGATTTCAGTCAATGTTCATCTTCTGACTCGGAGTCTTCAACATCAGCCATAGTGATGATATTAGTACAGTCCTCACCTCTACAGTCACCACATCCCGTTGAGCACACCAGTCCATGTCTCCTACAGCTACACAAAGAACTTCCGCAGCCAGATTGCAGTTGCATCGCACAACATTCAACAGTTCTTCTGGTGCCACTGGTCTGTCAGTATAGATAGGAAGAAACAGTCCTTGTTGATTCTCCCACCCCCATTGTTTTGGATCTTTCATTGTGTTCCCCAGATGGATCCATGTCTGCACTTGAAAGTATGTCCGGAAGGAATGAAACTTTGCTGCAGACGCAGTTGGTGGCAGAGCATTGGGTTTTGTAGACTTTGATGCAGTTGATATTTTCTGGACATACTTCACAAATCTCAGGTCATCCAAAGTGTCATCTTTTTTTCCACCATAGAGACAAACAATAGCTTTTTGCCCAGCAGCAGCAATCTCATCGTGGTTTGCTTCTGTTGCAAAGACATCAGCCTGCTGTCTGAAGTGTTCTGATTTTATTTTTTTCACTGGAAGGCTCTTGCCGATGGAGAACAACCTGCTTGTGGTGTCACACCTACTTATGGCATGGGCAAACAACAATCTGGTGCACACGTCTGACTCAAGAACCTGTTGTACCTCACTGATCTTCCAAATTCTAGACTTCTTCCACCAGGACAGAAATACACGTCATGATGGTCATTTTTGACGTGGTACAGTAACATAACAAGAAGGTCTGTGTCCTCTCCTACAGCTGCAACTTTGTTTTCTTTGGCAGCCTGCAGGGATTGCTTGATTATGAGGCAATCAGCATCATCATGGGCATGGATCGTTTCAAATCCACTTTTGTACAGTGCATTGCTCAAAAGGTTGATGAAGCATTGTTTGTTGTGCACGTTTGAAAGAAAAGCTTCTTTTGAGTCAGAGAAGACCATATTCTCTGTGAAGCACACTTCAACTCCAATATGTCCAGTACTTCTGCGCAGATGTGCAGCATCTTTGATGGTAGAACTGGTTTCATAACCATCAAAAACAATGATGGCCTTCCTGTATTTGCGAGTGACAAAATCCGTGTACAGTTGGGCCAGTTGGTCGTAGGTCAAGCCACGCTGCCAGGGCACACGATGTAAAAGAGAACCACCATCTATAACAAAGGTGATTTCTTCATGAGGCAACCGCAAGTTCTGTTGGATCATCTGTAAGCAGAGACCAGATGTATTCTGCAAGAGAGGACTTTCTTGCCTCTGGTGGTAATCCTGAAGATTCAAACAAAGATGTTGGCACATTGGACAGCTCATACTGGAACAATGATGGCAAGATGTCAGTGTGTTCTGTGCAACAGTCACAAGCCTTTGGAACAGCAGCAGTGGGTCGACATTAATAGGTTCTTCACGGACCTTCACTGTGCTTTGGTGGCTAGAGATAGCACCTGATCCTTCTTGACTGTTGCCTCCAGCACACTTTTGCCTGTCATGTCACCCAGAATCTTGTGGCCAACTGCCTTAGCAGAATCAACATTCACTTCTGGTGCTGCAGTCCTTCCGTTTGCAATGTTCAGCAAAATGGTGTCGACTGTGAAAGGATTCCTGTCTAGAAGGTAGGACATAAGCAGTTTTGTGTCTCTGTGATCACGCTTCTGTCTTGCAGCCATTGACTGTTTATGCTGATCATTTGTTGAAAATGAGAACCAGTCAGTGACTGCATATCTGCATGGACTTTTGCACAAGCAGGCATAGACAGCAGCCACGCTGTCCGTTGCTTCTCTTTTAGTCCTGTTCCTCTGGTCAACCCACCACTGGTCTTCAGAGCTTTCATCAGGACTTGTTCGATAACAAGGTCTTTTGACAGTCCTCCCCAAAAACGATCGCTCCTCCTGAAAACATTGTGGCCGGCTTCAAAATTGCGGTAGACATTGGGACATGAGTCCTTCAGTTCTGTCATCTGCTGCAAGTAGAGCCGGGCTGACTTTGCATAATGATGATGGCCAGTAGCAGCAAAGAAAGGTAACATCTCTGCTACCGCTTTAAGGTGTAGGTTGAAATTGCCTGTTCTCTCAGCTTTGATTGACATTTTAAGGATGTCAATCATCTCAATATACTGAAGCCACAGTGCGCTTGTTCTGTTTGCAGACAACGAAGCCTTGTATTTTTTCAATTTGTTTGCAATATTGGAAAGGACTGGGTCGTTTGCTACCTCCTGAGCTGTTTCGTGTCCTTCCAAAAGTTTTCCCAGCAGTGCAGTAGCAGTGTCCAGATCTTTATCTCCAATTTCTTGACTTGCCTCGTATGCAGTGACCTTTTCTTCAACGAAGGACACAAGTGTATTTGGATCATCTTCTGTCAGATCTTGAAATACACTGGATAGTGCTGTTGTCTCCTCAGTGATAGATGCAAGTGTTGCTGAATCATTTTCTGTCACTTCTTGTTGGTCAGACGGATTTGGTGGTGTGATATCATGATGAATCAGGATCCATGGCATGGCATGAAATTAGGAATTAAAATGGCTTTGAGAAAGCTTTCATTATTGTTAGCCTATTGTTACTGTCATTATCACGTTCTTGTTGTTGTTGTTGTTATTACTATTACGTAATCATTATACAAATATTATTTGGGCGATATTATTATTATTGTTATTATCATTATTTTTTTTTAAATGTTATTATTATTATTATTTTATTATTATTGTTATCAATCTGGTTTTGTTTCAATTTTCCGTTTGACTTTTGCCCAATTCACACATTCCATGAAAATTGGAGTTCATAAAACGTTCAAATAAGCCACAACAATTACCACGCAACCACAAGTACAAGGCATGTGTCTGCAATAGAGTGTAGTTCGCAGATACAGTCATTATTCCCTTTATTCCACGACTTCTTGTTGTACCGAATCTACTGCTGCGTGCTATCAGTTAAGCCACTTCACTTACTCGAGCAGGCGAACACGTGTTTACGTGTCAGCTTCGGCGGAATGCCAGTCTAGTTTGGCCTGTAGTGTCAAAAGTTATTGAGTAGTATCATAGTGGTATCTTAAAATCATACACAGACATACAAAACAAAGTTAACTTATCAATAAGAACTTGGTACATTACCCGTGAATATGAACATGAGGGGCTCTGGTAATTGTTTGAATCAGCGCAGTCAGTGTCCGCCATCATCGCGCGCCTGCGGGCAGCGTTGGAATTTCCTGCCGTTTTCTGCTCAGCGCGTTCATTCAGCTTTCCGTCCACGGACATTAAAAAAATTCTCATTCTCACGGTTCGTCTTACACTTTCGGATTAATTACGTTAAAACGGAACCATCTTTTACTTTAGATTTTTCTGTGCACGAATAACATGATCGTTTCAGTTGATTAACGCTCTTGAATGATTTGTTGCAATTTGTTTGACGTCATGTATTTATTGACTGGACTACTCTGTGAGTTGCACTCCTCCCACACCATTTCCCAATCCACAGCCACACCCAGGTTTGAATCTCAATGGCCTCAGTATAGCCAGTCCACAGAGAGCAGTCAGTATCAGTTCATTACCTACCAGATAAGATGGTGAAACGTTGCTGGATCTCTGTCTGTCTGTCTGTCTGTCTGTCTGTCTGTCTGTATGTCTCTCTCTCTCTTTCAGTCAGTCTCCATGTCTTTTATCCATCCGTTTCTAATTGTCTGTCTGTC
>JAFLJL010015673.1:25000-28331 GCA_018398815.1 Conus ventricosus
CTGTGGCCCTTCATGCCCTGCTCTCATGGTGACCTCAATTTCGATGTCCTCTCCACGTCTGTGGCCTTGGTTTGCTTCCGTCGGGGTCACCGGTATCGGCGAGTCCATGGGGGCTGTCGTTGGACGGACGTGGTGGCGCCCTCCGGAGGGAGAGCTCACTCACGCCGGCTCCGCGACTAAGCAATTATTGTCGTCAGTAGGGGGCTTAGTAGGTGGCGTCCTGCGTATGTTAGATCAGAACAGGTGCCACTGAACACCACCGAAGTGACTCGGCAGCAGTGCAGTGTCTCCTCTGGTGGGTTACCTCTTGACGACATGACATTGACTGCTCCCTGTGGATTGCCGGTGCCGGGGCTGCGGCAGGGCCGACCGGGCTGTGGCTGTGGACGGGGTGTCGGAATGAGCGGCGCGGGTGCACTGCCTCTGAGGTGGCGCAGAGGCTGGGACAGAAAAAAAAAAAAAAAAAAAAAAAAAAAAAACGTGGTGGAAATCGATATTGAAAGTATGCACAATCTACCAAACCGATATTAACAAAACGTGGTGGAAATCAATATTGAAAGTATGCACAATCTACCCAACCGATATTAACAAAACGTGGTGGAAATCGATATTGAAAGTATACACAATCTACCCAATCGATATTAACAAAACGTGGTGGAAATCGATATTGAAAGTATACACAATCTACCCAACTGATATCAACAAAACGTGGTGGAAATCGATATTGAAGGTGACCACCGAACACACCAATGAAATGTCTGTGCTGGTCTGGATCCGTGGGGTGATCCAGGATTCGTTTCATTTTGGCGGAGATCGGATGTCTACGAAGTGCCCATAAAAAACATGATGATGATGATGATGATCCTCCTCCTCCTCCTCCTCATCATCATCATTATCATTTTTTGCTTGTTATCAGTATTATTATCATTATTACCATTCTTGTTATTCTTGTTGCTGTTGTTGTTCTTGTCATTATTGTTCTTGATATATTTGTTGTTGCGGCTTTATTGTTGGTTATATTGCCTTTCTATTATTTAGGGCTTATTATCTTTGTTGGTGGTGCTTTATTGTTGTTGTTTTGCGGTTGTTGTTCTTGTTGTTATTACCTTTTTACTGTTGTTTTTTTCTTGCTTTATTGTTGTCGTGCTTTGTTGTGGTATTTCATTTTTGTTCTTCTTGTTGCTAAACTAATTCCATTTTTTGCTAAATTATTATCATCATTATTATTATATTATTATTATTATTATTATTATTATTATTATTATTATTATTATTATTATTATTATGTTGATGCTAACGCATTCATTCTTGTTCCTTGCTGCTGTTTCATTTTTGTAATCGTTATGGGTTTTTTATGTTGCTGTTGTTCCTGCGGCGTTATTTTTATTGTTGCGGTTGTACTACTCTTGTTCCTTGCTTCCCGTTTACTGTTATCAGAGTTGTTGCTTTTATTGTAGATGTTGTCGTTGTCTTATTATTGTCGTTGCTGTGGTTGTTGCTTCATTATTTCTGTTATTATCGCTGCTGTGTTGTCATCGTCGATTTGTTGCTTTAATGTTTTTTTGACGGCATTGATGCTTGTCACACCATATCAAAACCATCACAACCACCACCACCATTACCTCAACCACCATCACCACCACCACCACCACCATTACCTCAACCACCATCACCACCACCACCACCACCACCACCACTACCTCAACCACCACCACCAACACCAACACCACCACCACCACCATTACCTCAACCACCACCACCACCACCACCACCACCACCACCTCAACCACCACCACCACCACCACCACCACCTCAACCACCATCACCACACCACCACCTCAACCACCATCACCACCACCACCACCACCAACACCACTACCTCAACCACCACCACCACCACCACCATACCACCACCACGTCAACCACCACCACCACCACCACCCTACCCTCACCATCAGCACCTTGCATCATGCTTCCTCTCTCCGCTTCCAGACCCACGTGTATTCTGGACACAGCCCTGAAGGCGGGAATGCTAAACAGTCTGCGGCGCCAGACCTGCGAGGATACCGATGAGAAGTGGGACAGCTCTGTAAAACAAACCAGATGCAAAGCATATGAAAGTACTCCCAGTTTATCGTGAATACGCATGGGATATTCCATAAAGAGGACAAACCGTTTTAAGCCGTTATAGCCGCTAGTAACAGCTATTTTGGTAAACATCGGCCATCATCCGTGACCCATAATGAAAATACCTACAAAAATTCAGAAAGATCGGCCAAGTACTTTCTGAGATATTCCATAAAGAAGAAAAATAATTATGGGCCGTTATGGCCGTTAGTAATGGCTATAAAGGTAAAATAACACATCGGGCATCATCCGTGACCCATAATGAACATACCTACAAATTCTCAGAAAGATCGGCCAAGCACTTTCTGAGATATTCCATAAAGAAGAAAAACCGTTATGGGCCGTTATAGCCGTTAGTAACGATATAACGGTAAAATAAAACATCGGGCATCATCCGTGACCCATAATGAACATACCTACAAATTTTCAGAAAGATGGGCCCAGTAGTTTTGTCTGGAGCGAGTGGAACACATTTTGACCACGGACGGACAGACACACACACACACACACAGTACAAAAATGCTGACAATTCACAGACTGTTTCTGTTGATGGTGCATTAGAGGGGAACATCAACAAAAGAAGAGGGCATGCCCATTGGCATCTGACTACAGGCGACAGTTCTAGGAAGGCGTGGGAGGAGGGGTGGGGGGCGGGGTGAGTGGGGAGAGCCACCGAGCGGGGGGGGGGGGGGGGGGGGGGGGGGGGGGGAAGGGGGGGGGGGGGGGGGGGGGGGGTGAGACCTGGGAAATCAACGGTGACAGAGAAGTTGTTCACAGACTGGGGGACCTGCGAACCGTTACCATAGCAGTGTGTGCGTGTGGGTTACCAGCAGTCTGTGCGTGTGATGGACGTTACCATAGCAGTCTGTGCCGTGTGGGACGTTACCATAGCAGTCTGTGCCGTGTGGGACGTTACCATAGCAGTCTGTGCCGTGTGGGACGTTACCATAGCAGTCTGTGCCGTGTGGGACGTTACCATAGCAGTCTGTGCCTGTGTGGGACGTTACCATAGCAGTCTGTGCCATGTGTGGGACGTTACCATAGCTCTGTGCTGACTAAGCACTGTGCTGTGGAGTAAGAGTGCGGTGGACTACATGCACGCGTGTGGACTCAGAGCATCTGTGCTGTGGGCTTCCATAGCACTGGCTGTGGGGACGTTACCATAGCAGTCTGTGCCGTGTTGGGACGTTACCATAGCAGTCTG
>JAFLJL010015674.1:0-27455 GCA_018398815.1 Conus ventricosus
AGTTTTGACAAAGTGTTTCTCTTTTTAACTGTCTCTTTCTGCCGAACAGTCATCTATAATAAATAGTGTCTGCGTTCCTTCAAACAATTTATAAAACTGTTCTAAACACTCACTTAGTTTATTGCTAGGATCAACTAAATATATTTCATCATCTGTCCATATAAACCTATCATGATATGCTTTGTTCCATTTAAGTGTTGGACAGAAAATCACAATATGATTAAAATTATAACGATAAACTGTTTGTAACAGGTTGAGGATAAATATTGTTTTTCCACAACCAGTTTGTCCACAAATTAATGAACAATGAGGGGTTTTTGTCATAAAGTTTAACTGCTCCATAGTTTTATAACAGAATTTAATCTAATCCAGTTATTATTTTTATCATACTCTCCGTCAAAACTTGTTCAGTATAATAAAACCCTATGAGGCCTAAATGTGTAAGATTAATCCAATTTAGTTCTGTAAGATTGTTTCTATTTAAGTCAACATTGATTTTGTTGCTTGTTGTTATGATCTTAATATCCTCGCCATTGTGAAGAACGACGTTTGGAAAGTTAAGACGTTTAACGTTAAGTTTTCCCAGCTTTTTTTAAAATTCCTTTTATAGGTCGAAAACTTAACGCCCAAAACCCGCCCCTTTCCAATTTTTTAAAGACAAAAAATTTTCAAATTTTTTTTGTGAACGCGTCTCCAAATTTTTTCTGCTTGGAAAAAAACTGTAATTTTGTAAAAGTTTTTTTTTCAAACTTTTTCTTTTCTTTTTGGGGGGGATGTACTGTTTTTTCCCTTTCGGCGTTATTTCAATTTCTTTCCGACTTTGTCGTCCGGCAAAAGGGGACTTACTTTGAAAAGGGGCCCAGAGTTAAAATGCTTTTCTAAAACCCTTTTGAGGGCCCTAAAATTTTGTAAAATGGGTTTTATGAATTAAATTTTATGCCCCTTTCCCAAAATTTGGTTCTAAGTGCCATTTGGGGGTCGGTTTTTCCCAAAATTTATTTTTATTCTACGGGCCCAAAACATTTTTTTGCCTCTAGTTTGGGGCCCCGTTCTAGTTTGGAAACTTTTTGTTGTCGCCAACCTCTTTGCGTTTTTAAAATTCACCATTTTTTAGTGTACTCAAAAACCAACAAAGGCCTATTCACCGTTTGTTCAAAGTCCGCAACGTTTTGAAAGGTTTTTTTTAATTTTAAAAGGGTTATACACCTACAGGCGTAATGAAACCCCGGGGGGTTCTTCCCCCCGCCCCGAATTTTTTTAGTACAAAAAAATTTATTTTTTTTCCCAAAAAACAATTTTGGGTTACCCAACCATTTTAAATTTTTCCGCTTTGTCTGAAATTTTTTTATATTAAATGACCCAAACCCCCCCAACAAACTAATTTTTTTTTAAACTGAAATTTTTGGGAATTGTATAATTTCATAATCGCTTTGCATTTTTTTCCTGATGGAAGGCTTTTTAAAAAACAGTTGAGGGGCCCTTCCTTTCTTAAAATTTTTTCATCAGTGTCAGCTCTTTCCAAAAAAACATAGAGTAATGAATGTAAGCAAGATCGAGCGGATTTTCCCCCTCATAGTAGTTTTGGTTGGTGTAACTCTAAATCTATAATTGTCAGCGGAAAACCCTAACATTTTGTAGCTCTTTATCAAAAATAAACCCCCTTTTTTCAGGTTGAATTTTTAAACATTTTTTTTTAGATTTCCCATTTTTTAAGTTTGAGGTAATGTCGAATTTACTCATTGTTTTTTTATTGGAAAACCCCCCGAAAAAAACCATCAGGTTTTGTTAACCGGCAAAATTTGGGCCCCCTGTTTTTTCAATTTTTTAGAACTTATTATTTCCTTGGCTTGGGTTATTTTAAAAACCATAGGGATTTGTAAAATTTATTTCATGGGCTTGACCTTTTCTGTTTCCGAAATTGTTTTTAAATTGGCTTTTTCAAAAAAAAGGGAAACGGTCTTGGGTTTTTTTATTTTTACAAAAATTTTTTAAAAAAAATTTTAAAAAGAGTGCATTCAAATTTACGGGCCCGCAAAATATTCTTTGGGCCGAAATACAATTTAAAAATATAGAAAAACTGAAAATCTTGACTTTGCTGTACCCGATGTAAATTTTTTTTTAAAAAAAGGGTGAGTACCCCATTGAAGAGCTATTTAAACCCCCCCTATTGAAAACCCCCCGGAAATAAAGAAAGCGTGGTTTAGTCACCCGATGCAGTTTTATCAAAACCCAGTTAAACTTTGCTGTTTTTTTGCGCATCAACGGGGGGGGGAGTGGCGTATGCTGATATTTAAATCACCATGACCCTTTTGGGAGGTCAGGGGACAGAATTTCATTTTTATTACCCCTTTTTGGGACGTATTTTGGCTGAATTGAAAGGGCCCCCTTGGGAAAAATAAACCAAACCTTTTTTAATCCACTTAGAAACAAAATGACATGAAGGCTTTTAAAAGGTCTGTAACAAATTTCAATTTAATGTTAAGACAGACTTTGGGAAAAAAGGTTGGATCTTTAATCAGGCCCCTGGGGCGCCCTTTTTTTTCCGGGGCACCACAGAAAAGTATAATTTATGATTTGGATCCCCCTTTTAAAATTCTTTCTTTTCAGGCAAAAATGTTCAGCTTGGGCCCAGAGCAAGAGAAAAAAAACCCCTTTGGAAAAATTTATCTTGACACTTCAAAGGGGGCCAAACTAAAGCGGGGAAAAAGAACGAAAAAACGACTTATTGTATTACGTTTGGTTTTTGGCTAGGTTCGAAAGGCACGGGGATCGAGCAAAAATGATCCTTCTACTGGCTTTGACGCAAAAAAAACAGTTTTGGGCCCAAATTTAGAGGACGCTTTTAAAATTCTACAGTTGATTTGCCTTAAAGTTTTAAAAAGGTTTCCCAAAAAAGGTTTTTCAATACGCAAGATCGAAAGTAAAACTTTGCTGTTGGCACGGGTTTTTTATAATGCTCCCTTCTGCCCTTTAAGACTCCGATGGGTTTCCCAATAATAAACTATAATAAAAAAAATTTCTTTAGCAGGAAAATAAACAAAAGGGTTTTGGGGAAAAAAAAAACTTTAAAATTCCCTGACCCGGAATTTTAAACAAACAATAAAAGAACCCCCAAGTTTAAATTTTTCCCCAACCCCCAAAGTCCAAAACCCCCAAAAGTCATTAAAGGGACTCAGAAAAAAGCTCGCGGACTTGTTCGGCAAGACCATGAATATAAAAAAGGACAGCGTTGTTCTTGGTTTTTAAATGGCATAGGATTACTTGGTCTTTTTTTACTTAAAAAGTAAAACCCCAAAATATTTCAAGGAAAAATTTAAAGCCATAAGTGCTCGGCCATAAAGCCAAATACTTTGCTTGGGAGTTGACAAAAACCGCTGGGCAAAACTCCCCAAATTTCCCGGTAAAGGTTTTCGGCTTTACCAGCTAATTTTTTTAATAAACCCCCAAAATGATCAAGCTGTTTTTTTTTTCCCCTGATTTATCCGGTGGGATGGGGGGGCGATGGCGGCGGAGGGAAGAAAATTTTACCCCCCGCCGCCTGGAATAGCAAACCAGTGGCTTATTACAAACTAAGGCTGTTATAACGTTTTCTAATTTTGATCCCTTGGGCTTTAATTTAGTGTTTGGAAATTTGTTCTGCTAGTGTTGTGTCTTAAATTTTAAAATTTTTTGGTATTTTTTCTTTTTCTGCCCCACTTGAGTTCGTAATTGGTTTCGGTTAGTAGACAAAAACTTCTAGTCTTTCCCGAAACTTCTTGTTCCCAAAATCTTTTTTTTTTTTGGGTTATTTTTTTCTTAATATCAGGCCCCTTTAAGGGTTTGGGGTCATCGCCCCAAAAGAGTTTTTTTTTTTCCCCTTTTTATTTGCTCTTTTATTTAAACCCCTTTTTTTTAAAAATTTTTTGTTAATTCGCCTCTGATGCTTCTTAAAGGGGTGATCAAGGGCCCCCTATTTTTTCGCATGGGCAGCGGTGAGGGGTGTATAGTCCCTTTTTTGTGTTTCTTTGAAAAAACCCGGTTTTTTCCCTATTGCATTTTTTATTTCATTTTTCTGATTGATTTTAAATTTTTTAAGTTCCTTTTTTTGTATTTGGTTAGCGGTTGGGAAATTCTTTCAGTTTTGTTTTGGGGTTTAGAAAAATGCCTCCCCCCCCTTAATTTTTTGGGCTAACAAGACCCAAGGCGTTTTTTATCTTTCACACTGAGTCTTTTTTAATTTTAATCTTGGCTTTAAAACTTTGAAAGGGTTGGTTTAGGGTTTAAGCCGAACAGTTGTCCTTGATCGTTTTTTACAGGACAAATGATCATTCTTTTAATTTTAAAATATTTGGGTCTATTAAAAATTTGGGGAGGTTTTGCCTTTTAAATTTCGTTAAAAAAGATTTAACCTTATTTTTGTTAATTTATGCCCCCAAAGAGAGCGTTTTAGCGAGTTTTATTAAAGGGATCATTTCACTCATGTGTCTCCCGGATCAAAAACATCTAAAACTTTTCCTTTTAATTCCTGCCCTTTTTTAAAAAAAAATTTAAATTTTTATTTTGGTTTTTTTAAAAATGTCGCAAAAATATGGTTTTAATTTTGGCCCCCCAAAAGAAAACTGAAAGAGCCCTTTGGCGGAAGGGGAAAAAAACGGGAAAATTACTGTTCCAAATAACCTTTTTATTTTTGTTGGCCCGATCAAATTCTTACTGTCAAAAATTTTCCCGGGCCCAGGAGGGATGAAGTGATTGTGCCAGGCTCTTTCGCGTTTTATTTCAAAAAAAGAACTGCTTCAACAAAAAGACCCCAAAAAGGGAAAAGTTGTCAGAATTTTGGGGCGGGCAATCGTTAAGAAAATTTTTATAAAAATTGGGGGCAAAGAAATATTTTCTTTACCCCCAAACCCGACATATTTTTAACCTAATTTTTGATTATGGCTAAAAGAGAATGAAAAGGGCCCATCTTGCGTTTCAAGGAATTGAAAATAAAGAAGCGCCCCAAAAAATAGAATAGGCACCCAAGTTTTCTAAATCCCGGGAAAAAACATGAAAACAAATAAGTTAGGGGAAAAGGTAATCGCTTTGTTATACCCCCAATTTTGAGCCCTTAAAAACGCAGCACCTACTTTTAAAAGGGGATTAAAAAACAGATTGTTTATATTTAAATAACTTTTAATGACTACAAATGTTTATCTTTCAGACACCCGGAAACAAAGTCAGCAATTTTTGACATTCGTTAGAGGTTGACGTTGTTAGAAAACCTAATTTTGCAAGGCTGATTTTAAACAAACAATATCGTCAAAATTGCAATTATTACGAAAAAAGTGAATTTATATACAAAATATCTAAGGGGAAAAAAGGCGGGCGCTATATGGAAATTTTTTGTTTTAGGTCTCAGCAAGATCGCTTAAAGGTATTTTATTGCTGTGTGAAGATGAAGGCCCCTTCGAAAGCAAACTGGAAAAAATTTTTTTAACCAAATTTAAAGAAAAGTGCAAGTACAATTTAAAGGGTTTGTCCCAACCAAATCTACGTAGCGGGCTTTTGGCCTTAAACAGCATTTTGACGAAATAAGAAAAAAGTTTGGGGGTGGGAGGTGTTTGAAATCCCAAAAGTAGACCTTGGTTTTCTAAAAAATCTGATCTTCACAGTGTTAGGCTTGATTATTTTTTAAAAAAACAAAATCGGTTTATGGATTGACCTAAGGTTTGACAGGGATAATCAGTTGCATGGAAACGGGGAGAACTGTTAGAGGGACGTAATAAAAAATTCGAAAAAAATAAAAAAAGGGGTGCCGATAAACCCCTTTTAAAGCACATTTGTTTTTAATTATGATGCGCAGTGAATATTCAAAAAAACAGATTAAAAGATATACTTACTAAATTTTTTTTATTTTTAAAAAGATGTCTGTTCAGGTTTATCCCCAAAAGTGCCCACAGCGCCAGAGTTTGCCCAAAAAAAGGGGGTGTAGAAAAAACCCCCAAAATAAAAACCTTCAGATTAAACCCAAAATTACACAAAAAGGCCAAAAAATAGAGCAGGACCCTTTTAAAAAAACAGCAAAACCAAACGAAAGGGATTCTGCTGCCTTTAAAGCTGTTACCTATGTTTAATGGAACTGACTTAACGCTCTATCAGCAGGAACGAGGTTGGTTTTCTTAGCAAGGGGATAGGCGCACCCCCGGTTTTTTCCCCTAGGCGGTTTGTCTTTTTGCTTCGGTGTGTGTTTTATTTGCCGTAGGTGTGCTGGAAAAAAAATTAAAAAAATAAACTCCAAAAGGGACACAGTAGGGTTTTAACTAATAACAGCTAAACTTTGCTCGTTTAAACTGACAATAAAAAAAAGCACTAAACTGATCAAACATTTACGGGTGAAGAAATTTTAAACTTTACAGGCCCATTTTTAAGACTACAAAAGACAAAAAAATTTTATCTTCAAAAAAAGGCGAGGACAAATTTTTCCAGCCAGACGCCGAGCAGATAAAAAAGGATGCTTAAAAAAAAGTTAAAAAAAAATTAAAAATTGTTTTTAAAAAGCTCACAGTAACAACATCGAAGGGGGTTTTTACTTTAGGTTTTTGAGTCCAAACAAAAAAAAACCCTTGATATTGATTTTGATTTTAAACGTTTTAAATTTTTTTTAAATTTTAAAAAAAAAATGTTGGTTAGAAAAAAAAAGACAGCATGGCTAAAATATATGAAGGCCCCGATGAATTGTTTGAAGGAAGGGTCGAGAAAAAGCGTTTGTCAGAGCCTGAATGATATTGATTTAGAAGTTTTTAATCCAGAAAACGTGCGGGCAAGCGTTGTACATGCAATTTTCTCAAGTTCCAAGTAAACTAACAATAGACCCGCCAGTTAAAGAAATTGTTACTGTTTTAATCGACTATGTAACAATAAATAAGAAAATCTAGAAGTCTGGGTCTCGACTAAACAACAGACTATTCTTTCCTCTAATGACTTAACACCCGGTTGGGCGGGGACGAACGCTTGCACAGTTTGATGCTGCCGCTAAAGAAGCTAAAATGAGAGGCTCTGGTTGGTCAGAGGGCGAAGTCTTAGAGATCAGATTAAACAGTCTAATATGCCCCAAATTTGTAGGCAAGGCTTACATTCCGCTACCTCGAGAGTTGGTTTTAAAAGAGAGCAGTTTTTAAACATAAAGAATTCAGACGACAAATGTTTTATGTGGTGTGTTCTTGCAAGGCTGCATCATTTTTCGCGAACACGCAGAGAGAGTGACTAACTATGAACCTTACAGCAATGATCTCAACTTTAGTGGAATATCCTTTCCCGTTAAGTGTAGACCAAATTGATCATTTTGAAGAACAAAAACAAACCAATAACTGTTAATGTCTACACATGGGATGAAGAAACAAATCTACTACCTATTAAAGTGTCCAAGAACAGCCCAACAATAGGTGATCCAGGCAAAAATCATGTTGACTTGCTGCTGAGTTTTCACCAGCAGGGCTACCACTTTACACTTTGATACGAACAATGAGCAGATTATTGGGCGCATACTTCAAAACACACTAAAAAAACAAGAATTCTGTAGAAAATGTTTAACAAGAATGCCATCCGTTAAAGCAGCGAGCGAACATAAAAAACATTGTAAAAGTTCTGTAGACGTAATACAGAACTAATTAGGGCCCCCACCCGGATCTAAAGTTAGTTTTAAGAACTGGAAACGATGCAAAATTCTCCATATGTTGTTTACGCAACTTTGAATCACTCATTGTTCCTTAGGAAGGGCCAGCGCCACAAAAACTTCAAAAAAACAGTCTTAATGAGTAATCATCAGATTTGTTCATTCGCTTTCATCGTTGTCAGGTCGGATGGCGCTCATTCAAAGCCAGAATTATATAGAGGGCCCAAAATGCTGCAGAATACTTCTTAAAACGCATGCAGAAAGTGCGTAATGACTGTTCTAATAATCTAAACTTATCTGAAATCATAATGACGCCTGAAGACCAAGAACAGTATGACCCCGCCCCTCACTGTTGGATTTGGGTTTAGGTCTCATCAGACGCAGAGAATCCAACAGTAAGAGACCATGATCACATTAGCGGAAAAAGTTTAGAGGAGCAGCGCACATAAAGCAATCTTCAACAAAGTTTGATCCTAAACATGGAAGCTGCCCATCTTCTTTCATAACATTGCGAGGTTACGACTCTCATCTTATAATGAAAGCAGTGGACGATGCCTTCAGGGTGTCATGCTTTGCACAGTCATCAGAAAAGTACATGTGCTTTAATCTAAATAACATGTCTTTTTATGACTCTATGCAAAAACATGATGGGTTCATTAGAGTCACTGGCTATGTCCTTAAAGTCCTGCCCAAATACGGAAGAACATTTTGACTCAACTCTTGTTAGAAAGGGCGTTTACCCTTATGAGTACATGAACAGTTGGGAAAGGTTTGATGAAGACACACTTCCTCCTAAAGGGCGTTCTTTTCTAGCCTCAGAGGAAAGGACATCAGTGATTTGATTACCAGCATGCTCAAGATGCGTGGCAGAAGTTAGAGTGTAAAACGATGGGAGACTATCATGACTCCTACTTAATGGCTGATGTTTGTTTGTTGGGGATATTTTTGAAAATTACAGAAAGACCTGCATGAAACATTACAGCCCTGGACCCGCGCATTACTTTTCTGCCCCCGGGGATGAGTTGGGATGCTTTCTTAAAGTTTACTGGAGTACAGATTGATTTATTGTCTGACCTACCAATGATTCAGATGATTGAAAACGGATTGCGTGGAGGAATTAGTATGGGCGTCGCATCATTACGGGAAAGCAAACAACAAATACTTGGACGACTAATGATCCAAGTAAAAGGTCTAACTATCTCATGTATTAATGCAAACAATCTGTATGGATGGGCAATGGCGCAATCACTTCCATTACGTAACTTTAAAATGTACACAGGCGGCGATCCGAATAATATTCAAAAGGCATAAAGTGTTGGGCAGTTTAACGCCTGATCAAAAGCGCGGATACATTCTAGAAGTTGATTTAGAATATCCTTTGAACTCCATGACCTGCATAATGACTATCCATTAGCAGCAGAAAAATCTAAAGATGGATCCAAGAGAGCCGCCAAACTTGTGCCTAATCTTCGAGACAAAAAAAAAATTTTGTCTGTCATTTACAGACTTCACAATTTTATTTTAAAACCTGGTTTGAAGTTGACAGCTGTTCATTTGCATAATTGCTTTGATCAAGAACAGTTCATAAACCATACATCATGAAGAACACTGATCTCAGAACTAAATCCACAGATCTTTAGAAAAAGACTTTTTCAAGCTGATGAACAACAGCGTTTTGGAAAGACTATGGAGAAACCCCACAAGCGCAAAGATGTCAGATTGGTCACCAGAGAGAACGAAGCAATTAAGCTGACTTCTAAACCTAATTATCAGGACTTTAGAAGATTTCATGATCACCTTTTTGGCATAATGATGAAAAAAAAGAAAGTCAAATTGGACAAACCTGTATTATTGGGTTTACTGTTTTAGAATTATCAAAGCTTTTTTATGTTAGTTTCTTTATGACTACTTTAAGCCCTCGTATCCTGAGTCCAAGTACTTTACACAGATACAGATAGTTTTGTTATAGATATCCCCACTGAAGACATCTATAAAGACATGGAAATAGAAGTAGCTAAAAAGCATGCAGGATGTAAAGACACATCCCATTACCCTAAAGATTCGCCTTTGCATTCAATTACTAAAAAGAAGTTTTAGGAAAGATGAAGGATGAATTATCTGGAAAGGTGATTAAGGAGTTTGTTGGTTAAGGTCAAAAAAGTACAGTATTTCGAGCCAGGAGAAAATCAATTTAAAAAAGCAAAGGGGAAAATCTCGCAGCGTTGTGCAGTCAAACATATCCCATGACAACTACAAGAAGCATTGTTTGGGAATAAGACTTTCATCATGACAACGTAAACTGCGATCTAATCTACATGAGATCAACACAAACAGTTGTAACAGAATCGTTAGATAGAACAAACACAAAGGGGTGTTTGAATCAGATTTTATATCAATCGGGCATGAGGACCGCATAAAAACAGGGGGTTTATATTTTTCATCAACTTTTGTTATAAGATCAATCATAGCTTCATCCAATTCATTTTAAATCAATTTCTCATGTTTGCTTGATGCGTTCGAATTTTTTTTATTATTTCAAGATATTCTTTTTCCCAATTTGGGGTTTGAGTTGTAGGTGATCTGGATGATTTAGCATGCATTGATTAATCCCCGAAAAAAGTTTCCTTAATAGCATTACACGCAAAATGATTCCCGTATCATTTTCAAGGTCTCTTCCTTTACCATTCTTGTTTCGTTCTGCGCTTCCTTCTGGCCTTTCCCTTTTAAACCAAAAATGTTTACTAAATTAATTAAAGCGGAACTGTGTCTGGCGGAATTATCTGCAGTTCTTTCCCTTTACAAAAGATCTTTGAGGAGCTGGTTGTTTTTTTTGGTCGGTTTCTCGTAAATAATACACGGGCGGATTCATTTTTACAATTCTTTTTATTTCATATGGGTCAACACCTCCAAACGGATCGGTTGCCCTGATGGCGAGTGTCCCCTTCTGCTTCTCCCGGTAAATAAAGGTCCTGCACGGACGTAAAAAACTTTTGGTTTGGAGATAATTCATTTCTTCCCAAACCTGATATAAAGTGGAGTGTTGCCAGTGACATCTTCACTACATTGGCCGGTGTTGACCCATGTGTTATTTGTGTCATCCGGGTGAGCTACGTCCGTGCATTTTGCTCATCCTCCAATATTTCTCTTTTATTTTTTTTTAAAGTGCTTTCTTTCCTATTTTATCGTTTTCACGTGGTTTCATTCAGCTGTCAGTGGGACACAGCTGAGCCTTGTTTTGTTTCTGGTTGACTCTTGTTTAGGCGAGTGGGTGTGGCACTCGCTTACGAACTTTGGTGTCGGAGAGTTCTCTATCTAAGCCAGCCCCGGAGCATTCCTGTTTTGAAATCCACTTCGACGTGGGTTGACGTGGAAAGTCTTTCCCCTTCGGTGGGAAGGAAAGAGTTCCACTTGCCACCTCTGGGATTCCTATCCCGGACCAGCTGAGGAAGACCTTAGGTCATTCCTGACCGGCGTCACTTCATTGGGACCGTCAGGTTTTCGGTGCCATCCTCATCGGTTGGGAGCGTGTCCGTTTGCTTACCTCGCACCGCCATTTTTGGTTAACTATTTATGGTCTGTCTTAAACAGTGTCTTGGTCCATTTTGGTTTTTATAACCTTCTCTGTGATTTGCGGGTTTTCTCTGCCTTTAACATGCTGTTGGCTGGACACACCTTTTTGTGTGTAACTGCTCCAAAGAGGGCGTGCCTGTTTGGAAGTGGTATCGAGATAAGCCATTATGTGGTGGAATTGGTAGGAACGCATTTCTTTAATTGCGTTTCGGTCCTTAGTGGCTAGGTATTCGGCTACTTTGTCTAAGTTGAAAGTCTCTAATACCATTTTTAGTCAATAGAAGCTGTATTTGTTGTTTCCTGCAGTATGCAGGTTCGAGTCAATGCTTGTATTGCTAAATAAGTGATGTGGCGGAAGGATATTCGTAGTGTTAGTTTTGTTTTTCCTTGTTGTTTCGTAGGTACGAGGACGGATCGGGAATGCATGAGCGTTCGAACGGTGCTCACACTTAGACAACGGAGTGTGGAATTCCGCCGTTTGCCCGCATGTGGTTCCGTTTCTCGTTTGTGTCCTTGTCCTATATGTTGTGTGGACGACGTATGGACGTTTTTAGTGGTTTTATTTATTGAGATTTGACTAAGGGAAGTTTTCCTTAGTACGGGAATGTTTTAGGTACTGGATGCAAGGAATGGCATTGAGTTCAGGTTAAAGCAAGTGGAAAAAGTGAAAGAAGGTTATTATAGTTTATTTACACTTTTTACGTGCCAGTGACATAGTTGACCTTTTTACGGAACGGTGACCTTCACACTGGAACGCACTGCCGAACCTACTATTTGGCCACACTCTGACAAGACGATAAAGAAGATGACTTCTCTTTTGGGAGGCTGATCTCGCCGTAGGGGGGGAAAATTTGCTTATTTGTTTATGGCAGCGCGGTCTTGGACTGGATGAAGGACCAGCATCCCGGGATACCCTGGCAGACGCATCCGGTTTCCAGGCACCCAGTCGCTGCACTGAGGACTGTTGAAGGTGTGCCTCAACCCTTCACTGGACATCTTCGCATCAGACAGGAAGCCCATCCAATGCCTGCACTGAGGGGGACTGTTTGAGGTGTGATGCTCCCTTCACTGGGACATCTTTGCCTCTGACTGGGAGACCAGCCCACTGCGGCTTCGCCCTTCTAGGATCCACTCCCACGGTGCATCCCTACTGGGCACAGGAGAGAAGTTAAAGTCGTCAGTCGTGTGTGGTGTGGGTGTGGGTTGGCGTCGTGGGTGGTGTGGGGCCTGAAGCGTAGTCATGATTCGTTTTTTTTGTGTTTTTTTTTATTGTTTTGTTTACCCTGACTAGGTCCTGTTTGATGTATTTCTTGTTTGCTAGTACTGTCTTTCTTCTGTTATGTTAATGTCTTTGTAGGGGTTTAGTGGTTAGGTTGGGACGGTGCGGCAACCCCCCTACCACCCCCGATCCAGGAATATTGGCGTGTTTTGTGGTCTAGTTAATTTACTTTGTCCCTAGGTCAGTGAGTTTGAATAGTGAGTTTCTATTCTATGCACCCTTTGTTTTTTTTCTATTTTCGTTCAGTTTCCTCTCTCGGCTGTTTTTCCTCTCCTTTGTTATGACCCATACCCTTCTGGAGTGCTAGTGTGAGTGATGGTTGTATATGTGTAAGTAAAAAATTGTTGATACCTCTTTCTCTTGTGTCTGGGTGGTGTGAGGGATTGATACGTGATCGACCTCCGTTTTCTGCCACTGCACATTACCTGTTTAAGATAACCCCCCCTGTCAGGTGCACTCGCAGCACTACCCCCCCCCCCCCCCCCTGACAATTATGGTGGAGATGCGGGGTATGGAGTGTTGTATGTGGTTGCTATATAAGCGACTCTCTGAATCACTACCGACCGACCCTTGAGCGATCTGTCATCTATCTTAGGTGCTATTTTGACGGTGGTTGGTGGGTGGGTGCTAGTGTTCAGTATGGGAAAACACATTGGAGCGGACCGGTTTTGGGGCGCATTCTGGCGCACCCCGTCGTGTGGCGAGGGGGGGGGGGGGGCGGGGGCCCGGGGCCCGGGGGTTTTTCACGCCGCTCCCCCGCCGTATGGTGGGGACCGTGCTGGCAAGGCGCAGGGCCTTCGAGCCCTTTAGGTTTCTTGTGCTTGGGCGTGCGGTACGGGGGGGGGGACGTACGGGGAGGGCGACACTGGAGTGGAGGGCGGGACCGGGGGACATTCCCACCCCTTTTGTCACCCCCGCAGTGGGGGGGGCGGGGACTCTGCGGGGGCCAGGCGCCTGCGTGGCCTTGTCCTGGCTGCCCTCCAGGGGCTGGGCCATGGACCCGCATGGGGACACCCCGCTGGGCGTGCGTTTCGCGGCGGGGTGGGGGCGCTGCCGGGACGTGGGGGCTACCCGGGGGGGGGCGGTGCACTGGTGGGATCCGCTGGGGGCGCGAGGGGGCGGTTTGGGCAGAAGCGCTGGCGTGTGACTCAGGGTGTTTTCTAGCCGAGGGTGGGGCCCCGGTGTCTCCCGGTTGGGGCCCAAAGTGGTTCTAGTCGATCTGCGGAAGGCGACGTGGATTGTCCTCCCCTTCGCCTGTCCTGGCGCTTGTGCGGCTGAGTGAGTTACGTGGCTCGTGGTTCGGACCTTCGGGCGCTTCCGTTCAGAGTTCGTCTCCGTGTGTGTTTCGTCTTGTCTAGTTACCGCCGGGCTATTGTTTCTAGAATCTCCGTTCTCCGTTTCTCTTTACCTTAGTTAGTATAGGTACTGGGGTGGAGATAGCAAGGGGGTGTGAAAATCTAGATTATTAGGTTTTTGCTGGTGCCAGAGTCATCGTTATCTGTGCTTGTACTGATTTAGGATTTTTGGTCGGCATTTGCCTGTACCAAGGACGCCGTCGTGTTAGTAAGGTAAGTGTAGGCAGGAGCTTGCAAGCATTTGGTCTTTGTTTCAAGGGCAAATCTTTGACACCTTCGTTCGATACCCGTGTTTGCGCGAAACTCGGTCTTGTGTAGTTTACATACTTCTGTTTACCAAAAAAAAAAAGGAAAGACTATTTTGGTGTGTTTTCTTGTTATTATCAACTTGGTTGTTGGATCTGTCGTTGTTTAGGCTAAAGGGGATTAGCCCTAAGTTGATAGGCTTTCCTCTTCTGTCTAGCGCACATACAAGCAGTGTATTTGCTTTTTCTATCTAGCTGCTGTTGTTGGGCGTTCTTTTTTTGGTAAACACTAATTTGTGTGACTGTGTTGATTGAATAATTAAGTTGTTAGTCGTGTGTTGGGAATGGGGGGGTAGGGCAGTGGTTTCACAGTGGTGTTCTTTCCAAAGAGCCACTTGTGCCTTGTTCTGGTGCCCTACCCCCTTTTTCTTCCGTCTCCATTCAGTGACTGTGCAGTGATTTTAGAACGTGTTTCCCGTCTGTGGACTAGAATCGTGTTGCGCGGGAATTTCGACGCGCTCATCGGGCCACTGTTTTGATAGAGTCTGTTCTGTCTTGGTGCCCCTGTGGGACCGTGGTGGTGAACGTGTACTTCCGTTTTAAGTCTGTTGCAGGTAGGGATTTTAGCCGTTTGATGTTGCCTTGCGGTTACGGGTAGTGTAAGTTTCTATTGCCGTTCCCTGCCTTATGCGTGTTTGTTGATGTTCTTGTTGCTTTTCTCTTTGGTAAGTTGGTTGCTGGTTGGAGTAACGCGTTGAGTTTATAATGTCCTTGTTGTATAGGTTTGTGATTTCTTTGGCCTCCTTTGCTGGGTAATCATCATTTGAAGTTCTTATTTTGAGTGAGTAAACATTTGATCTCGGACATAGGTTTGTTACCCAGGTGGTTTGGTTAAGTGTGTTTGGGGTTCTTGCACGCGGTGCACAGGGCAGTCGTTGTTACACATTGTGAGTTTGTGCTTTGGTGATTGATTAATTCCTACTCGTGTTGGAATTGTTCATGTTTGGATACTGTTTTCCATTCAGGATACTGTTGTGCTTGCAACCACGTTGTTTTGGTCTGCGGTTTTCTTCCCCCCTTGATGTTTGTTGTTCTCAACGCTTTGATGTGGTATAATACATAACTGGGTATTTCCTTCATTGGAATGTCAGGGAAATAACTCCAGATCTTGGGTTGTTTATTGAATTTGGATAATCTGTGTTCATTTGGTGAGAAGAGGTTAGTTTGCTTTATTATTGAGCTGAGCCTGGGTTTATTCGTTTCTGTTCGTTTGGGGAAAGTTAGTGTGGCAGCTACTATTGGACTGCAATTTGGGTTTGTAGTAGAATTCTTTCTCTTCAAGTTTGGATGGTTTTGTGGATTGACTACTCTTTGTCTCAAAGTCATACATGGTTGACTTTTGTTGTTCAAATTACTTTCTTGTCTTGTGAGTCTTACCTTAGACTGTTTACCTACGGTTGGAGATCTGTTGGTGTTGACTACTCTTAGCAAAAGTCGCAGGGTTGGACTTTGTCATTTCTCCTTCCCTGTTTTGGGTGGGTATGGTACAGTTATTGGACTACCCTTAGTCAAAGTTACATTTGTGGAACGTTTCTTACTCAGTTTTTCCTTATCGTGGGTTTACAGCGGCGTTGTATGCGGATTGGTGAGTGCTGTTACGTTGATGTGTATACATGTTTCGGTTCACTTTTTCTTGGACTTTTATTTTTGTGGTTCTATTTTGTAGGAAAGTGGACTTTGGTGGATTATGTGTTGGTGGACCAATCTTGGTTCGTTGGATTTTAAAAGGCTCGTCCTGTGGTGTTTGGTTAGGGTTGTCATGCGTGTTTTGACTTTCATCGAAACCCTTTAGTCATTGTGCATTCAGTGTCTTGTCAGTGAGTGTTGTCATTCTCGGTGAGGTGGAGTTAACCATCGTGCTGGTGATTAACCTAAGAATCACTAGATTTAAGATAGTGGGGTTTTTCCTGGGATTTTATTGGGGATAGTTCTCTTCAACCCAGTGTCTACTTACAGTATCTTGATTGTATATCCATTTAGTATCGTCTAGTACTATTGGATTGTGGTGAGTTCAAATACTTGACCCCGAATAGTCGTTGTCGTATAAGTGTGAAGTGACACTTCACGTTGGGAAACCTTCGTGGGATTTCCGTTCGTCAGGGTTCTGCGTTGGTTGTACAAAATTCTGTGTATCTCTTAGTGATTTGGTGACTCTCGTGTCTAGTGAGTTATCGGTCAGTTATGGAACACGTAGACGATGACGCCGGATCACTCCGCTCTCAGACTCGCGGTTCAGGATTCGCCAGGGCTGGGGAGCCCCATGACTCAGGCGACGGACTGGCCCTACATACCCAGGTTCTTGTTTTCTGTGGTGGGACTTTCCTTCCAGTCACGTGATGTCTACAATACAGGAGATAACCCCTCCTGGGTCACTCTCTCGCAGACGACCTCTGCCCACCCGGTCTCGGGGGACTTCGCCCTCCGTGTCTCCATTCTTCGAGTCGACTTCCGCTTTCGGCTTCGCCTAGGCTCATCTCCGGGCCCAGCGCCCATGGATCCTCTTATGTTGATGAGGATTGGAGAGGGAAGAAAGAGAGGAAGAGAGAGAAGAGTGCGGGAGGAGAGGTGACTGGAAAGGGAAGAGAGAGAAGCGAGGAAAAGAGCCCCCCCCGCTCTGAGAAGGAGGAGAATGAAGCCAAAGAAGAAAGACGGTCGGAAAATGGCAATGGAGGTAAAGGCTGGAGAGGGAGGAGTGAGTGGCGAAAGAGAGAAGGGAGATGGAGGAGTGGTGGATGGAGCAGATTGAGAAAGAAGTTGGAGATGTGAAGAGAGATGGTGGAGTGTGTGGAGATGGATCGGCGATGGAAAGAGGAGTTGGCTGATAGGAGACTGGTATCGTGAGTATAGAGAACAGAGGAGAACGGTTAGAAAGGGAGGCTCAGAAACTGAAAGAGTTGGACTTTGAGGCGCGTTTGGTGGAGGAAAAAAGAAAAAAACTCCGGGCCGAACTGGTTAAAAACAGTTAGTGGAAACCCGAGGGCCACAGTCTGTGGTTGCTTCCGAGCAGGGTTCTGTCCTTCGGGAAATAGCGGATTTTCACCAGGGCATGGTTATTCCGGTGGTCCGCCCAATGCTACATAGGCCAGTGTTACTAGTGCTAGCTGATAACATAGACACCTACATTGGGAGCACTTTGAGGCGGTTGCCGCTGCGTACCAGCAAACCGACCAGAGTTAATGCACTGTACCTCATCTGTTGCTCTGGACAGGAAGGCTAAGTGAGGCGGTTTGGTCGATATTCCACCCGGAGCTTCTCCTATACCGAGTTGAAAGCGGGTACTTCTTCGCCGGAGACTGCAAATGACTGATGAGTCTTACAGAAAGACAGTTTCGCACAATGAGGAAACCTTCAGAGGAGACTTTTCACCAGTTCGGAAGAACCGCCTCCGGAGCCACCATGGAATACTGGATTGAAGCCTCAGAAATGGATTTGGTGATTGTTTCCTCTTGGAGCAACTCATGAGTTCGGTATCTTCAGGGATACTGCAGTTCAAGTTGGGTGAGGAGAAACCGAAGGACATTCGCCAGGGCAATCGTGGTGGCTGAAGCCTTCGCAGATGCGCGTCGTCACTATCGCATGCCTGCCGCCAGGGACAAGTAGGAAACCCGTCGATCGTGAGTCTACATGACTTCAAACGTCGTCACCCTCCATATAGCGATGTCCCCAGCAATTCAGGAAACGTCGGACAAGCTCAAGCTTTGCTTCCTCTGTGGGGAAATGGACATTTCGTTCGGGATTGTCCAAGAGGAGGGACAAGACAAAATCCTACATCTCGCACTTGAGCGGTGGCATTTGGAGAGAGTCAGGTCAAGACCCCATCTTATCCTACCTTCCCATCCGTGGTGTGTGGCAAGAAAAGTGAAAAGCTATAGTGGACACAGGAGCCACTAGCAGTCTTCGTTGATCAGAACCCACCCAAAAAACCACCAACCCCACACACCAAGCAGTCTAGTACCTTGTGTTGCTACCTAGAGGAGAAGATTGCCAGGTGTCAGGAATCGAGTCATCCGTCAGCGGCAAAGAGACTACAGTACTGGTGAAGGCTCTACGCCATATTTAAGGGAAGGTGTGGGGCAGTAGCCCTTCAGCGACCTGCGTACTCCCTACTGATTGTGCAATTCCAGTGTGTTTGGGGACGGTCAACGTAGGGATTTATCAGAGTGGCCAGCAGAAGTATTTGTGGCTGCCACCACGCATTCCAAGCCCAGAGAGAGAAGAGCCTTGAGACCACTCCTTGAAGCCCCTGACTCAGCATGGCACTTTGACAAGGATCTTCAAACATACGCAGTGTGCGAGCAAAGGATCCCTCCCTCAAGCCCAAGTCCGGTCGCAGCTGCAATGTTTGCCACGAAGCACTCGAAGGAGCCGGAACACCAGGATTGCCTGTTGCGTTGTTGCCTTCAGCAGGTCCTGCATCCGTGGGTAGAAGGCCACGGTTAAGGAAGCGGAAGGAGCAGAACATAAGTGAGTCGAGATGCGCTGAATTGAGAGGCGAATGAGGAGGGGTTCAAATACACAACCAGGACGCCGGCACAGCCGTGAAGCGACACCTGGGCCCAGTTATGTGACGCTTCCTACAACGTAAGACCGCCCCCACGAACAGACAAGGTGACCACGTATGTAGGAGACAGCAGAGAACGCTGAACATGAGAAATGCGAACCCTTCTCTAGGAAAGGCATGACCCCTTTTGCTGAAAGTCCTTCGGCTGTTCTGATCCACAGGGAGGCTCGGGTGAATCGGCTAGATAAGAAAGAGGTGTGTACTTCCAGTGGATACGGACTGTTGTGCGAACAGACCAAGGATGACTTGAGGAAACTTCATGCCCTGTCCAAGGAAGCTTCTTGCAGTCAAGCCTCGCCTTGGAGCAACTGGTTCACAGCTTCAGGCCGAGGTCTACTGACATGATGAAAGTGCTGACAGAGGTTGTCAACACTGAGCCGATCCTCTAGGCCAAGGCCCTGGAATCCTACACACAGTTGCTCCCAGACACTGACGTCACGACCCCAAGGCGGTGGCCTGGAGGAATTTCAAGCTACAGATGGAAGCCAGCTGATGCAATCGCGTCAGAAATAGCGTGCAAGGCTTCGCAGCAGTTCCTGTACTGCAACAGCTGCAGTCGTCTTGCTCATCACCTCGGTGCCACCACCTTGTCTACCCCATCTCCAGTGCCCCAGTCTAGCTATAGTGTGCCAGAGAGGACACTGGATGATGACATAGTATGTCTATGTCAAACTGCCTATGACTGATGGCTGTTTAATCTTGCGCAATGGCAGTGCTGAGTCAAGGTTCAGTTTGAAGAAACTCTACATGAGTCTAAGTGTGTGCAGTAATATTGGAGGCTGTGATAGGCTGTGCATCGTGGCACATGACTCTTTGGTTGGGGGTTATTGTCACGACGTAATATACTTTTGTTTGGATGATGTTTATTTCTTCCAAATAACCAGTGTCAATGTGGAGTGTTGCCAGTGACATCTTCACTACATGGCAGGGGTGTTGACCAGTTTGTTATTTGTGTTATCCTGGGCGCGCTCCGTCCGTGCAATTTTACTCCCATCCTCCAATATTTATCTTTTATTTTTTTTTAGAGCTTTCCTGTTTCTATTTTGTTTTCGTTTTTCACGTGGTTCTTCAGCTGTCAGGTGACACAGCTGAGTGTTTTTGTTACTGGTTGCCATCTTGTTTAGCCCCCCCCCCCTGCGTGTGGTGTGGCACTCGCTTACGAACTTTGGAGTCGGAGGATCTCTATCTCTGCCAGCTGGAAAGCCTTCCTGTTCTGATTCCACTTCGTCGTGGGTTGGTGGAAAGTCTCTTCTACCCTCGGTGGGAGGATAGAGTTCCACTTGCCACCTCTGGGATACCTTCCAGACCTGCTGGTGAATGAAACCTTAGGTCATCCCTGACCTGGAGGTCCAAATTCTTTGGGGGTCCGTCCACGGTTTTCGGCTGCCATCCTTAATCGGTGTGGGGATGCGCGGACCGTTTTCTTACCGCGACCACCCGCCATTTTGGTAACTATATGGTCTGTCTTAGTCAGTGTCTTGTCATTTTGTTTTAGTAACCTCTCAGTGATTGGGGTTTTCTTCTGCCTTAACATGCTGATTGGCTGGACACACCTTTTTTGTGTGTAACTGCCTCCATTGAGGGCGTGCCTGTTGGAAGTGGTATCGAGTTAAGCTGTATGTGGGTGGAATTGTAGGAACGCATTTTCTTAATTGCGTTTCGGTCCTTAGTGGCTAGGTATTCGGCGACTTGGGACGATGTTGAAAGTCTATAACTTCCCATTTTTTACGTCAATAGAAGCTGTATTTGTTGTTTCCTGAGTATGCAGGTCGATTCAATGCTTGTTTTGCTTAATATGTGATGGGGGCCGGATGGATATCGTATGTGTTTAGTTTTGTTTTCCTTGTTGTTTCGTAGGTACGAGACGGATCGTTGGTATGCATGAGCGTTCTCGAACGGCTCACTCTTAGACCACGGAGTGTGGAATTCCGGCCCGTATCGCCCCGCATGTGGTTCCGTTCTCGTTGGTTCTTGTCCTATATGTTTTTTTTTTGTTGTGACACAGACGTATGGATCGGATTTTAGTTGGTTTTATTTTATTGAGTTTGATAAGGAAGTTTATCCTTAGTAACGGGAATGATATAGGTACAGGATGCAAGGAATGCCATGAGTTACAGGTTAAAAGCCAATGGCGAAAATGTGAAAGAAGTTATTATAGTTTATTTACCCTTTTAAGTGACAGTGACATAGTTGACCTTTTCGGCACGGTGACCTTCTCACTGTCGCACTGCCGACCTACTAATTTGCCACACCCACTGACAAGACGATAATAGAGATGACTTCTCTTCTGGAGCCTGAGTCCGCCGTAGGGGGGAAAAAATTGCCATTTGTTTCTGGCAGCCTCGGTCTAGTACTGGCTGATGGACCTGCATCCGGGACCTGGCAGACGCCTCGGTATCAGGCACAGTCGCTGCATGAGGACTGGTTGAAGGTGTGACTCTCCCTTCACTGGGACATCTTCGCTCAGATGAAGACCCCCCCCACCCCCCCCCCCCACCCCCCCCCCCCCCACCAGACCCCCCACCCATCACCACATCCACTGCTGCACTGAGGACTGTTGAAGTGTGCTTCACCCTTCACTGGACATCTTCGCCTCAGACTGGGAGGACCAGCCATGCGGGCTTCGCCCTTCTAGGATCCACCTCCACGGTGAACTCCTCGGGAACAGGAATAAGAAGTTAGTCGTCAGTCGTGTGTGGTGTGGTGGGGTTTGGCGTGTGGGTGTGTGGCGGGGGGCCCCCCCGGGGCCCGGGGGGCGCCTGAAAGCTACGGTCACTGAGTCGTTTTTTTTTGTTTTTTTTCTTATTGTTTTGTTTTAACCCTCCCCCCCCCCCCTATTGGATAGGTCCTGTTTGATGTATTTTTGTTCTAGTATGTCTTTCTTCTGTTATGATAATGTCTTTGTAGTGGTTTAGTGGGTTAGGTTGGGACGGTAGCGGGATCCCAGGTGATATTGGTGTTTTGTGGTCTATTTATTTTACTTTGTCCCTAGGTCAGTTAGTCTAATAGTTATAAATGCTTTTTCTCTTCTATGCCCCATTGTTTTTTTTCTCTTTCTTTTCTTTTCCTTCCTCGGTGTTTTTCCTCCTTGTTATGACCCATTCCCCATCTGAGTGCTAGTGTGAGTGATGGTTGTTAATGTGAAGATAAAAATATTGTTGAAACCTCTTTCTCTTGTGGTCTGGTGGTGTGAGGATTGAGTGATCGACTCGTTTCTGCCACTGCACCTATAACCTGTTTAAGAAACCCATGTCAGGTGCACTCGCACGTGACACCGATGATCCTCGTAAATTTGTTTCTTTAAAGCAGAACTATCGTTTTCAGATGATTCTCCCCCCTATTAATTCCTTAATAGCAGAACACGTAATTCATATGTCTCGTTTTAATTCCATAAGTTCTCTTCATTTATCATCTGGTTTCGTTCTGAGGGCTTCCTTCTGAGCCTTCCATTTTAAACTTATCATATATCTTATGAATTAAATATTAATTTAAGCATCTGGAAACTGGTCTGGTGGGATTCTCTGCAAGTTCTTCCTTCACAATGATCTGGGAGCTGGTTGTTTTGTTTGTGTCAGTTTCTCGTAAATAATACACGGGCGGATTCATTTGTACATTCTTTTTTATTTCATAGGATCAACACTCCAACTGTATCGTTTGCCCTGATGTGAGTGTTACTTCTGCTTCTCCGCATGTAAATAAAGGTACCTTACTTTTAAACCAAACGGTTAATAGTTTGCTGGTTGTACTGGATCTTCAGCAACATTTATTGTTTGTTTTTTGATTGCTTGTACTGGTTTTAGCCTTTTTATTTCTTCATTATCACTTGCGCGCAAAACTGAGGGGCAGTTCTTCTAACCATTTGTGTGCTGAGGAATTGTCAATCTGCTCTCTGTGATACTGGTAGGAAAAGTCTTTCAGATAAACTGTTTGTTAAAGTTTTCAACTAAAGCTGTGATCTGTGAACTCCCGGAATGCCTCTTTATGGTAACTCTATGTTGTAACATAATGATCCACTCGGCTTTAAATTCTTTTCATCATCGACTTGAATCATGTGAGGATAAGTTAGCGGGCTCGTTGGTATAATCAGTTGTTGGCAACAGCAATAGCAGAGCACCTTTTGTGTTAATGGTTCCGCATCTTTGTATCTGAAGCTATTTCAATGAACTGTAAGGTGCGTACTTATTTCTTTTTCGTATAATCGTATCATGGGGTAAATATAGAAGGATCCATTTTAATGGGTGTCGTTCGGTATTGTATTCACAAAGTGTGGTCTCTGTATTGTCTAGGTGCAGTAAATAAATTTGCCAAAATCGCTTGTGTATGATAACCATTCCTTGCTGTTTTGTTCACTATCTCCCGCTGCTTGGCTTTAGCTTTTTAATTGCCGTGATTCCCTTCCAATATCCTTTTGGCACGAATAGTTAGATTTTGGTCATGTTTAATTCAGCCAATATTATGTGCAACAAAATACACAACGGACATACCAAGATAACAAACACGATTTCTTGCATCTTTTGTTTTTCTGATGGCTGATAAAAGTCACTGAATTTTGGTGGGGCAATGTCTCGATTGGTTTGCCTGTTACAAGAAAATATTCTTTATTGCCTGGTCAACATCTTAAATGTGTAAGCTGAATGCCCCTGTTTTTTCAGTTTGTCGTTAATAAAATCTAACTGCTCAATTCTCTGCTTTTCATAGTTATCTTGTGCAGCTGCTAGTTGCTCCATAGCTTTGTTATGTCTTTTTCTTTCTTCATTAGTTTGTAGTTTACTAAATGCGTAATACTTCCACAAAAAGCAAGCGCATTAACCACAGCGCCACCAATCATCATTACGAGTGAAGCCATTTTATAAATGTATTTTTTTAATTTTACATATTGATAACTGTCTGGAATTATTCCTTGCTTAACTAGAAAATCTTTCGTAGCAAACAAAGCTGTAATGATAGCAATTAGCTTTGCTGAATCCTCAAAGTCTAGTTTGCCAAGATCTGTCGGTTTTATTTTAACAAGCTTTTACCAAGTCATTGTGTATCCTATACTTAGGCCTCCAATAACAGCAGAATGGTATACAAGATTGGTAACAGTCTTTTCGGCGCTCATTTTAAAAACAAAATAATAATTATATTTAGTAAATAAAACATGAACACAGATGATCTACTAAACATTCCTGAACTTATGATACAAATGACCAGGTTGATGACCAAGCTATATGCCCAAAAAGGAAAGGTTGTATTCTTTGGCAGCATGTGGAAAAACAAAACTGTTCCTCGGAAATGAATTCAGCATAGAACAAATTCAACAGATGTCGCCGCAAGACATGTAAAGTTCATAACAGTATGAAGCGCAACTAGGATCAAGAATGGTAAAAAGTGTCGGGCAAACAGTTCTTAGTTTGTACACTAAACTAGTAAGTAAATTTGCGCCTATTGATTCTGAACAAGACTTTATGTATGATTTAACGCAGGATCCGTTTTAACAAAGTCATTAGAGTCTCTAGGATGTGATCTATATTACAGATTTGGAACATTATTGTCGCCGCTAATCATGGGATTAATTACTTTTAATCATATAGATTTTGTTTCCCTAAAAATGACCGAGCCAGAAAATCAGCAGAATCAGAAAACATTGAATCCGGTGGAGAAAGTGACCAGTAAAAAGCCTCCTCATCCTGGGCGCGTTGCAGCAGGAAAAAGATTAGCAGAGTGGAACAAACAAACAAAATTAAAGGTGCAAGCACAGAATATAACTCAAACTGAAAAAGTGCTAGAGCCGCAGCAGCCAGTTTGTTTCAACACCAGCTATAAACACACCAGAACAAGTTGATTCAAGACCTACGCCGCCAAAGTCTTCATGGAATATTGTTACTTAAAGCAATTGTCATTTTTGGCGGCATTGCTGCTGGGGTGATTATTACGGTTATAAAATATATAAACAACGACAGCAAAAACCGAAGCAGTCAAAAAAATCTCAACCACTAAATACAGAAGCCGAACAAAAAAGCATGCCAAAACCGCCAACAACAAAAGTTCATTTTGATCCATTTCAGATGCAATAACACTTTAAGAACTTAATAAATAATTATAAGTTGACTTGAATAAGAACTTGGCTGTACTTAGGGATGACTTAATTACAATCTTGAGGTGACTTAAGTTAAGAACTTGTGGTGACTTGATCAAGAACTTATTAAGAACTTGAGGTGACTTAAGTAGAAACTTAAAGGTGACTTGAGTAAGAACTTAAAGGGGCTTGATTAAGAACTTAATTAAGAACTTGATTAAGAACTTGATTAAGAACTTGGGGTAACTTAATTAAGGACTTGGGGTGACTTATAGCATGATCTGGATCACACACACACACACACACACACATGCACAGAAATCATTCACACAATAGACGGGAAGGTGTGGGGGGGAAAGTGAGGGGCTTTTTGTGGTTCAACTTGAATGGCGTAAATTCGAGACAGCCGCTAAAATCACTTATCAGAGTCCTGAATCAATAATCACAAGATCTCTTCAAAGTTCTCTCAGCGGCCATCTGAGACAGCCTTTAAGCAGGTGAATTGAAGCGATGAATAGGTGAAACGTTGAAGCAGCCAACCACAACAGCAAAAGGCATGGCAGACAGGCAGGAGTGTGGACTCAGTGAATGTCCAAGTAAACTAACTACGGGCACACATACTGTCTTGGAAGGTGGTGATCGTAGACTTCTGTTGCCTATGACCCAGTTTTGTTTCAACTATAGGTCCCAACAAGCCTAACCGGCAGAGTGAGAATGCTAGCAAGTAGGCCAACCGTTCACGCGCGTGAACGGTCCAATTTTTAGGCTGTGCTTTGGCAGTTGCCTTCCGCCGTTAACGATTACTGGGATTGCCGGAGCTCGCTTGTAATTGCTATGTGCGGATCTCGTTTCCAGTACTGTGCAAATTCCGGCACTTGGAGCATGGTTTTAATTTCATTCAGCTTGCCAGAAATGAAACGAAAGGGAAGGCCTACAGCATAAAACCCTGTGTATCCAAAAAGAACACTTGCAACGGCACGTAATTTTCGTACGTGAACATCAGAATACCCGGTTTTTGCTTTCAACCAAACAGCCCAAGTTTCCTTCGTTCTCCCTTCTTTCCTTTCATTTTCCTGCCATTGTTTACACAAAATCAAGAAGTTACCGAACTGAATGTAAATTAACAAGACTGTGCATCTTGCCTCCTCAAATTTCTCATCCCTTTTTGTAGTCTTTCTACAATTTCAGCTTCATTTGCTGTTTCGGAAAATACTGATCAGTAAAAGCTTCTCTGAAAATAGCTGATTGAACGTCAGCCTGATTTGCCATAAGATAGGCATGTAATTCTTGTGGCGTTGAAAGATCTGTTCTCCTTTTTTTGTCTCCTTCTTTTCTTTTAACAATTGCTCAAGCTTTCTTTTAGGCTTCTGTGGCAAATCCTGTGGTCCTTCCCTTTTAATCTTTTCAATTATTTCTGTCATTTTTTTTAAAGTAGTCTTGATTCTCTTGCAAAATAAGCATTTCTTCCTCTGTCCACAATTCCGTTGGTGTTGGTGTGGTAACGGGAGATTTTGAGCTTGTTGAAAAGTAGAAGCGTGATCCATGTCAGGTAGAATTAAAGTTGACGGCTGTGTTGAGAAATCTAATAGATTTTGATGAGCAACTTGCGATTCCAGAAGTTCTCTCTCTAATTCTGAAGAAATGCTGTCTTGAGACATAAATATTTCTGGTAAAATCACAGGGCTAAACAGCGCAGTCACTCAAACACGTCTGCACAGAGCAGTCCTTCAATGTAAAATGAGGTAGTCAATACAAAAATGTCACGTGATTTAAGCCCAGCACTTGATTTGATAAGGGTTTATATGCGGGCCTAGTTGATTGAGGTGCGCGTAAGATGCAAGCTCGCTATTATGTTCTCCCTTTACACGTTCTTACTGTGAGCACCAGCAATTAGGGGTGTAGCCCCCGTCATTTACCTTTCTCATATTACCAGTGACAGAGACACAGTCAGTAAACAAAAAAGTTAAGGAAGACATGTTTGGGATAAGTGTGTGGATTTTATGTCAAAAATATAACTCGGTTTTAAAAGACTTTAGAGAACTGTAGTTTTATTTCACATGAAAGACAGAGACTCGTTTAATATATGTATGCGTGAAAATGATGTTATTGAAAACAAACAAGAAAAACAAAGGATTAAGCAAAAACTAAAATCTGAAAAGTTTAGTAAATTATTATTGAAAACGGATAATCCACGCAGTATGTTTGTTTGTAAAAAATCGTTATTTTTTGTTTATTGAAAAATGTGTGATGGATTATCATTTTTAATTCATTGTTGAAGTCTTACTTGTCAGAGAACAGTAAAATGTTTATTCTAGCTCAACAGCTCGAAACTGAGTTGAGAGCTGTTGAGCTAGAATGAACATTTTACTGTTCTCTCAAACTGACAAAGAAAGACTTTCATCCGTCAAAGACAAACTGACAAACAAAGACTTTCATCCGTCAAAGACAAGCTGAGAAACAAAGACTTCATCCGTCAAAGACAAACTGAGAAACAAAGACTTTCATCCCGTCAAAGACAAACTGACAACAAAGACTTTCATCCGTCAAAGACAAGCTGAAAAACAAAGACTTTCATCCGTCAAAGACAAGCTGAGAAACAAAGACTTTCATCCGTCAAAGACAAGCTGAGAAGCAAAGACTTTCATCGTCAAAGACAAACTGACAAACAAAGACTTTCATCCGTCAAGACAAACTGAG
>JAFLJL010015675.1:0-42374 GCA_018398815.1 Conus ventricosus
ACGTCAGATGACTGTGTCAAGGTCGTGTACTGTCATGATCAAGCGTCAAAGTGTGTGACTGTCAAAAATGAGACCTTGTCAAGGTCAGGGTCGTACAGAGTCCTGGAAGTCTGGAAAAAGTATGAAAAATGAAAAGACCATTTCCAGGCTGGAAAAGTCTTGGAATTTTGTAATTTGTGGCCATGGGTCTTGAAAAGTCCTGGAATTTTGTAAAAGATGTGCAAACATTTTCATGATGTCGAATTTTGCTTTGAAGTTTCTTTACAAAAACATTGAAATAGGAATAAAAACAGAAATTAAATCACGCACAATGATCGCGGTTTTCAGATTTTCTCTGGCCGGAGGTTTAGCAGACGATTACCAAGGGAGGTAATTTGTAACTTCATCAATTTTGATCAAATTATCTCCCTTGGTATTAACGCTCACGACTATGTTTGTAAACTTTTTTTTTTAACTAGTTTTTTTTTTCTTTCTTTTTTTTTTATACGTTTTTTCTTTATACTTTTTTTCCTCTAACCAGTCTCTTACACACCATGCATAGTCTGTATGTTCTCTTACAAATGGACATATTTTTTGCTGATTTTAGTGTTTTGGCATTTAATACAAAGAGTCTGAGTTTGTTAATGTTCTAATGTGTGGTGTACTGGCACTCACTCTGATGAAAAATGAAAAAAAAAGAAATGGCAGTTTGATGTTTCTCTGTTCAGGTTGATGAAAAAATTATTTTAAAACAAAGTTTTTTTGTTTTCTTTGTACAAAAAAAAATTTTAAGTAATTATTTTATCAACCTTAACACGGAAAAATCAAACTGCCATTTCTGTTTTCAATTTTTACGCAAGTATTGTAACCTTGAAATAGAAAAGGCACTCCTTGAAAACTCCTTGAATTTTGTTCTTGGGAGTCTGTAGGAACCCTGTACATACACACACACACACACACACACACACACACACACACACACACACACACACACACACGCTGTCTCTAACGCACTCGCTCTCTCTCTCTCTTATCCAAAAATGTCAAAATTTAAATACGGAATTGAATAGAGAGCACATTGGCTTGTAAGTACTCAGCCATGTTGAACATCCAAATTAAAATGAAAGGACAGTTGAGAGGCCGCGAGGCCTAGTGTCCTAATTACCTGACCTGACCTGACCATATCTCTCTCACACACACACACACGCACACTCCCACAAGCACACACACACACTGTCTGTCTCTCACACACCTACACCCACACATGCGCGCGCACTCACACTCACACTTACACACACACCGTCTCTCGAAACTGACAGTGATTCTGATACAGAGGTTAGACAGAGGACAGGTTTCTGGGCTTCCTGGCTCGTGATGGAAGGGACGGAGCAGGAAAGACCCCTTTCAGCTCTGAGCCCTTTTGCCATACAGAACGGCTTTCAAGGTTTGGCAGGTGACCCTCGGTCCATCAAAAGGTTGAGGAATGGCTCGTTTCTTATTCAATGTAAATCACAAAAACAATCTGAACAGCTGCTAAAGGCAACAAAACTAGGGGACAGGGAGATCAAGGTGACTCCCCATAAACAGTTGAATTCGTCGAAAGGTGTGATTCGCTGTCGAGAGTTAACAGGTGTCTCAGAGGCAGAAATTAAGACGGAACTGGCGTCCCAGGGTGTGACGGAGTGCGCAGGGTGACGGTAAAGAAAGGTTCAGAGAGAGTGGCCACCAACACCCTCTTTCTGACCTTCTGCAACCCTGTGCTGCCTCCGGTCATCAAAGTTGGTTTCCTGAATGTTCGTGTTCAGCTGTATGTGCCGTCCCCATTGAGGTGCTTCAGATGCCAGAGGTTTGGCCATGTCAGAGACCGCTGTTCTGGGCAGGAGGTGTGCGGTGTTTGCTGCAAGGCGACCCATGATGGGCCGTGTAAAGATCCGGCACATTGTGCTAACTGCGGTGGCGATCATCCCTCCTCTTCAAGAAACTGTCCTCTTTGGATTCAGGAATCCGCAATACAAAGAATAAAAACAGAAAAGAAGATCTCGTTTTTTGAAGCCCGGAAACAGGTTGTGGGCAGTCAGACGCCGACAGCTTCTTCCTATGCTTCGGCCGTAAAGAAAGTTCCCACAGTTCCCACTCGGTCAGTCTGCTGCCAGACTGATGAATTCATGTTTTCAAAGACATTGCAAGTAAGATCTGTCAATTCTGGTGGTAGCAGTCCACCACCTCCCAACCCAAAGTGAATGCCCCTGGTGGAGGCAAAAAATCCGCCACCCCTCAGACTGCCCAGCAGTCTACAACATCTGCTGCTGGGCAGATTAAAAAACCAGCACCCCTACCTCGAACTCCTCTGAAGACCATCACAGTCCAGTGAAACTCAATAACAAATTCACTCCATTGGAAGCAGATGTTGAGGAGGAGATGACCTGATCTCTCTCCTTTTCGCCCTCTGCACCATGGATAGTACAATATTCCATTGGAATATCCGTGGACTAAATTCCAACTTCGAGGAGCTGCAGCTTCTGTGTCAATCTATAAAACCTTCCGTTGTAGCTCTTCAGGAAACTCAAATTCAAAGCCAGAAGACCTTTACTCTTTCTGGCTTTAATATTCTTTCAAAACCTGCACAACCATCCACGTTGGGACTGTCGGGCGGTGTTGCCCTTCTCCTACACAAAACTTTGTTGTATAGTCCTGTCGCTCTGTCTACCTCCCTTCAGGCTGTAGCTGCGAGAGTCACTCACCCAGACCTGCCAACCATTACGCATTTCGCGTAATTTATTACGCCCAAGTGATAATTCTTACGCCCTTACGCATTTAGCCAAAAAATTACGCATTGAAAGTTTTCAACAAAAAAAAAAAAAAAAAACGGACGAAAAAAATCGGTTTATGTACAGACACGCACGGCGCCGTGCGTATAACCAGTAATCTTCAAGAAGCGTTTCCGGTCATGCGCAGTTCGTTTCACCATCTTTACCATTCAGCGAAGTTGGCGTCTTTTTGAAGTTTTAGCTACGAAAATGTCGAAACGTGGAGTAGAAAGTTTTGGACAAGATGCGAAAACGAAAAAACTTGGTCAAAAGTTCCGAAAAGAATACTCGAAAAGTTCCCCTGCATACGACCTTCGGCTAAAGGTGTGAATTGTGCACGTGTACCACTTGCGAGTCGGACTTCACAATTTCCAATCGCGGGATGGTGGATGTGAAGCGTCACCTTGAGTCACGCAAGCACATCGATTCCTCTAACTCGCCGAATTCTTCCAGCATCAACACTTTTTTCAGACTGTAGACACCTCAAAAGAGGATGAAATTAGGAAAAGGGTAATTGGGGCTGAAGCATTGGTGGCGGGATTTTTCGTCGAGCACAACATCGCTCTTAGCGCAGCCGACCATGCATCCCAGCTTTTTACAGAAGCGTTCTCAGATTCGGAGATCGCCAAACAGTTGAAGAGCGGTCGAACAAAGACAACACACATTGTAAGGACCCTTCTCATGGAAGCCTAAACTGCTGCTGCATCTCGACTGCAGAATGGACCGTTTGTGTTGGGGACTGATGGAAGTCAGGAAGGAGGTGGGGGTGGGGGGACAAATTCTTTCCTGGGGTGGTGTGATACTTAAAAAATGACACAATCCCCACAGAGCTGATGGCCACCCCCACATGCACAGAATCAGCAACAGGGGAGAACATTTTTTAGGTTATGTATTTTCTTAATTTCATGTTCCCAGTTTCTCCATCTTCAAACTCCCCCCCCCCCCCCCCCCCCCCCCCCCTCAAGTCCAAATCTTTGCCAAGTCATTACTATCAAGTCAGTTGAGTTGTTGGCCTGCGCTTGTTTTTTTGCCCCACTATTAGATAAGATTGTTCGTCTATGTGCATTTGTCTGACCTTATTCAAGTTTAAAGTCTTGAATAAAAGTTACTTTGTGTTAGGTTTCCTTATAAAATGGGAGCAAACGTAACCCCACTTGTTTATTGTTTACTGTTCCCTGCCTCATTTCATTTCCAATTTTTTAGGTTGTTTATGGCGCACTATTAAGCCTTGGTGTGCCATGCCATGATGGTTTAGGGGATTTGTGTGTGTTTCCAGTGTATTCTACATTTTCATAATTTGTAGAGATTTCTTGTGACACTTAAAAGAAAGCTTGTTTTTGAAGAAAAGTAAAGTTCACAAAAATTGTGTGAACAATTTCATCACATCGTGTTTGTTTGAAAAAAGGTAAATGTCGCGCTCGATTACTCTTAGCTCTCAGAAATTACACATTTCTGCCTCACTGAGCTTCAATTCTTACTCATTGGTCTCTTAGGGGGTTGGCAGGTCTGCTCTCCACAAGACTGTGACAATCTGTTCCCTTTATCTCCCACCTTCTGTCCCGGTTTGTCGTCAGGACCTTGTCAGTCTGATAGGAGAACTTCCTCGACCTTTTTTGCTGTTGGGTGACTTAAAACGGTCACAATCCTCTTTGGGGTAGTGTCAGTACGTCATCCAGAGGTCTGCTAATTGAGGATGTCCTTTCGGATTTGGATTTGTGTTGTCTGAACGACGGATCTGCAACTTACCTCCACTCTTCCACAGGTTCACTTTCGTGTTTAGATTTGTCGGTTTGTGACCCCTCGCTGGTCCTGGACTATGAGTGGTCTGTCCATGACGATCTGCACGGAAGTGACCATTTCCCTGTCCTTCTACAACCTGTAATAACTGAACACGTCTCTGTCTCTCAACATCTAAATTATAAGAAAGCAAACTGGGATCTATTTGCAGCCACTATTTCTCAGGAATTCCAGGACACTGATTTTCTTCAGAGTCCGGACCCAGCAGAATCACTGACTAACACTGTGATCAAGTGTGCTAAAGCTTGTATTCCAGTGTCTTCCGATAAACTTCAGATGCCAAAAACACCCTGGTTTGATTCAGACTGCCAACAAATTTCCAAAGTTCGAAAACGGGCTCAGCGTCAGGTGTACCAACGACCTTCGGGTCCCAACGCTCGAGCCCATCAGAAACTCCGTGCCAAATCGAGACACACTTTTAAAATCAGTAAACGTCGATCCTGGAGAAGTTTCTGCTCCAGGCTGACATCGAAAACTTCCAAGAAAAAAGTGTGGAACATCATTAAGAAAATCAAAGGGAAGAACACCTGCCCCACTGTGAACCATCTCAAGTTTTCTGACTCTTTAATAACAGACAAAAAAGCAGTTGCTAATCTGCTTGCTTCAACCATTGAAAAGAATTCCTCCTCTTCTAACAAATCAGCCACTTTTGTCAAAAACAAAGCCCTAAAAGAAAAATCACCCTGCAACTTTTCGTCCGACAACATGGAAGACTACAATCTTCCTTTCACGTTAAACGAGCTGAAATCTGCCTTACTCTCTTGCAGCGATTCCTCTCCAGGTATGGATGAAATTCATTATCAACTGTTGAAACATCTTCCGCAAGAAGGTCTGAACATACTGCTACAGGTATACAACCATGTGTGGACTACAGGTTTCTTTCCACCCTCTTGGCGGAAAGCCCTCATTATTCCCATCCCCAAACCTGGAAAAGATCTTTCTAATCCATCAAACTACCGTCCCATAGCTTTGACCAGCTGTGTCTGCAAATTGATGGAGAAAATGGTCAATGCTAGGCTCATGTGGAAACTCGAAACCGATGGCCTTTTGGCGAAAGAACAGTGTGGTTTCCGCAAACATCGGACTACCGTTGACCATTTGATTCGTCTGGAATCTACACTTCGGAACGCTTTTTGAACAGACAGCATGCAGTGGCAATTTTCTTTGACTTGGAGAAGGCCTACGATACCACCTGGAAGTCGGGGATACTTCATGATCTCCATGATCTGGGTTTTCAAGGTCATCTTCCGCTTTTCATTCAAAATTTTTTGGCAGAACGACAGTTTCAGGTCCGGGTTGGCACCACTCTCTCTGATGTCCACGAGCAGGAGTTGGGTGTTCCACAGGGAGCATACTGTCTCCTGCCCTCTTTAGTATTAAAATCAACAACATTGTTCAATCAGTTCAGCAGGGTTCAGACTGCTCATTGTTTGTGGATGATTTTGCTGTCTACGCAACTGGAAGCCTGTACCCGAGTGTCCAGCGCAGGCTCCAGCTTTGCATAGATAAAATCCATCGGTGGGCAGATGAAAACGGTTTCACCTTTTCTCCAACAAAGACGCAGTGTATTCACTTCCATAATTTCCGTCAGTTTTTTCCAGATCCTGAACTTCAAGTAGGAAATCTCCCATTCCAGCTGTTAAAGAGGCCAAATTTCTGGAGTCATTTTTGACCAGAAACTTAACTTTCTCAGCCACATCAAACACCTCAAAACTGCTTGCCAGAAAGCTCTGAATATTCTGAGGGTCGTAGCGCACACCAACTGGGGCGCTGATAAGAAAACTTTGCTGCACCTCTACAGAGCCTTGGTCCATTCCAAACTGGACTACGGTTGTGCTGTCTACGGCTCCGCAAGATCGTCTTACCTCAAACTCTTGGACCCTATCCACCATCAAGGGCTTCGCCTCTGTCTTGGAGCGTTCTGCACCACCCCTGTGTACAGCCTGTACGCAGAGGCGGGTGAACCTTCACTGTCCAACCGCAGGCTGAAACTGTCTTTAAATTATTATATCCGACTGTTCTCAGAACCGCAGAATCCTGCCTATGACTGTGTCTTTGACCCTCCGTTCCAAAGTAAGTTTGAAAACAACCCGAAATGTATTCCGCCGTTTGGTCTTCGTATGCGTCCTCACGTGCGGAATGCAGGTCTAGACCTAGGAGTTGTGTCGGATTTTTCCAAGTTTCCGGATCAACCTCCGTGGACCTTTTTCACACCAGAGATTCGTTTCGATCTTGCAGCTTTTCGCAAAGAGTCTACCAGCTCTCTGGCGTACAAGGCTTTGTATGCTGAGCTCTGTTCCAAATTCCCATCCTATCAAAAAGTTTTCACTGACGGTTCCAAGTCTGAAGATGGAGTGGCCTGTGCAGCCTACTGCCCTGGGGCTCCTTCTCAGATACTGTTGGAACATATACATTCAGATGCTTCTGTCTATTCTGCTGAACTTACTGCTCTGGTACTGGCTTTGAAGATAATCTCACATTCTTCGAAGAGGGACTTTCTGGTTCTGTCGGATTCGCTGTCAGCTCTGGAGGCCATAGCTGGCCGCAACCTTCAGCATCCAGAACTTTTACTTTTTTTTTAACTTTTTAGCAAGTTGAAGGCGGACGGTTACAACATTACTCTTGCTTGGGTTCCTGGTCATGTTGGCATCGGCGGGAACGAAATGGTTGATCGTTTAGCCAAGAACGCCACAAGAGAGAAACTGTCCAACACTTATATCCCCTGCTCAGATGTGAAACCCAAAATTAACGATTATGTGAGAGACCTCTGGCAGGAGGATTGGAACACACAGACGAATAACAAACTCTTTCAGATCCGTCCAAACCTTAAGGACTTCCTCCCATCTACGTCGGGTGGTCGTAAAGAGGAAACGGTTCTGTGCCCGCTGCACACCGGCCATTCGTATTTTACCCATTCTTACCTTTTAAAGAGTGAAGAAGCTCCGTGGTGCATTCCATGTCATGCGCCACTCACAATGAAACATGTTCTTTTAGAGTGTTGGACTTGCACGATGTGAGACACAAACATTTTACAACGGAGTCCATGAAGATCCTGTTCAGGGATGTCCCGCCTGACGTGATCCTTGAGTTTTTGAGAGAGATTAACATTTTTCATCTGATTTAAGATTTTACGGCAGAAAGATTTTTAACAAAGTTTCTGGTGCGTTTGTAGATGATGTCATTTAACGAGATGTGTGAAAGTTGGGTTTTTTTTTTTTTTTTTTTTTTTTTTTTTTTTTTTTAAATGACTGTGTCAAGGAGCGTGAAACCTCTCACAAAAGGCATTAGACGCTTGGAGACAAAGGGACATTGTACGTGGTATACAAATAAGTAATTGACCAATTAACCAGGGTACGTTACCCACCGCACACGGCCGAAGTGGTCAGATGACAAACAACACCTAGGAGAGAGTTCGGACCTGCCCAATGGCGAAAGGGGAAGGGTTGTAACCACTACGACCTCGGGGCCCCAAGTGAGTGCTAAATGCTCGGTCAGCTGAGGTTCTTGTGTAAACAGTCAGTGAAGAGCAGGGGGCCTTGGATTTGTTCAGATGGTATTGCCGTGGGTCACTGTGTTGGTTCTATTGTCAGGCTGGCTGAATGCGTGTGGAGGTTGTAGTAACCCTCCTTAAGATAATTACTGTGTTAACTGACCACCGAAGTCGGCGGGAATTTTTCGATGTCCATCTGGGGCTAAGAGTGTGTTTGCTAATCAATTAGGTAGGGGTGTGTGTAAATGCTGATGTGTGTGGAATGTCACGAGTGGAGAATTCAGGGTACTTGTGAACTAGGGGCTTGAGAAGCAGCGTGGACAAAGGCATGGCCTGAAGGGGATTCCTTTGTTTCCCTCCCTATATAAACTGAGGGAGAACAACGTGTCGGAGAACAACACCAGGAGAGAGAGAGAGAAGGCAGAGGAGAGAGAGAGAGGAGAGGAGTGAGCAGGACAGAGAAAGGGTCGAGAGAAACGTGGTCTGGGAGATAGAAGAGACAGCAAGGTCTTAGAGTTAAAGACAAGCTGGAAGAGAAGGAAACTAAGTTTGAAGCCCAGAGGTGGGTGAAGACAGACAAACTGAAATTGAACCCAGAGGTGGGTGAAGAAGACGAAGAAGAAGAGTTCGACGTCGAGATCCCAGAGACGACCACGAAGACCCAGTCCTGAAGCCTGGAGCCAGTCAACCAAGGGCATCACCATCAAGCAGTGCTGAAGAAGACGTGAAGAGACTTTTTCAAGAACTGTGGTGTGGTGTGAAAGCGTGGTTGTGTGTGTGAAAACCTGGCCAGGTAAGAAGTCATTTTATTATAACCCGGGATTAGGATGTATTGATCTTTTATGTTTTGATATTTCATTGTGTGTGATTTGATTGTACATGATTAATTATAAGTAGCATAGAAATTGTATTTCTTGTTCTCAGTCGTGTTAGAAGAGAAACGAATGCGTGACATCCCATTCCCAGAGAGAGTGAATGTTTGGTGTGCGCATGAGTGTGCATATGCGTGTATGAGTGCAAAGATAACCTTGGTGTGTTAAGCCTGACTAATAATACATCAACTTAGTGCACTTAAGCAATACCATCACGATTTCCCCCGTCCTGGACAGACTGGTGAGTTGATTTTAACGTGGTGACAGCCCTGATGTGGCCCTTTGCGGTCGGCTGGGCTATAAGCAACATTATCTTATCTTATCTCTCACATACATAGACACATACACTGTCTCTCTCTCTCTCTCTTTCTCTCTCTCTCTCTCTCTCTCACACACACACACACACACACACACACACACATACACACACACACACACACTGTCTCTGTCTCCGTGTCTCTGACTTTTTCACGCATTGTGCGTGCACGCACACACACACACACACACACTAAATTTTTTGGTAAGTATTGAATGCCCTGCTATCATTAAAGCAGTTCTTTTCTGGTGTGTTTAGCATGGTAATCACATACAGAGGTGCACGCACACACACATTCTGGGGTCTGGAAAAATTATGAAAAGCCCTGGAAAAAGTATGGAATTTTTGTTTGGTCACATCTGTGTGAACCCTGCAAGGTGTGTGACTGTCATGACCTGTGTCAAGGTGTGTCACTGTCATGACCTGTGTCAAGGTGTGTCACTGTCATGATGACCTGTGTCAAGGTGTGTCGCTGTCATAATGACCTGTGTCAAGGTGTGTGTAATGTCATGATCTGTGTCAATGTGTGTTACTGTCATGATGACCTGTGTCAAGGTGTGTGACTGTCATGATGACCTATGTCAAGGTGTGTCACTGTCATGATGACATGTGTCAAGGTGTGTCACTGTCATGACCTGTGTCAGGTGTGTCACTGTCATGACCTGTGTCAAGGTGTGTCACTGTCATGATGACCTGTGTCAAGGTGTGTCGGTATCATGATGACCTGTGTCAAGGTGTGTCACTGTCATGATGACCTGTGTCAAGGTGTGTCACTGTCATGATGACCTGTGTCAAGGTGTGTCACTGTCATGATGACCTGTGTCAAGGTGTGCCACTGTCATGACCTGTGTCAAGGTGTGTCACTGTCATGACCTGTGTCAAGGTGTGTCACTGTCATGATGACCTGTGTCAAGGTGTGCGACTGTGATGATGACCTGTGTCAAGGTGTGTCACTGTCATGATGACCTGTGTCAAGGTGTGTTACTGTCATGATGACCTGTGTCAAGGTGTGTCACTGTCATGATGACCTGTGTCAAGGTGTGTGACTGTCATGATCTGTGTCAAGGTGTGTGACTGTCATGATGACCTGTGTCAAGGTGTGTCACTGTCATGACCTGTGTCAAGGTGTGTCACTGTCATGACCTGTGTCAAGGTGTGTCCTATCATGATGACCTGTGTCAAGGTGTGTCACTGTCATGATGACCTGTGGCAAGGTGTGTCACTGTCATGATGACCTGTGTCAAGGTGTGTCACTCTCGTGATGACCTGTGTCAAGGTGTGTCACTCTCATGATGACCTATGTCAAGGCGTGTCACTGTCATGATGACCTGTGTCAAGGTGTGTCACTGTCCTAACCTGTGTCAAGGTGTGTCACTGTCCTAACCTTTGTCAAGGTGTGTGTCACTGTCATGATGACCTGTGTCAAGGTGTGTCACTGTCATGATGATCTGTGTCAAGGTGTGTGACTGTCATGATGACCTGTGTCAAGGTGTGTCACTGTCATAATGACCTGTGTCAAGATGTGCCACTGTCATGACCTGTGTCAGGGTGTGTGACTGTCATGATGACCTGTGTCAAGGTGTGTCACTGTCATGACCTGTGTCAAGGTGTGTCACTGTCATGACCTGTATCAAGGTGTGTCACTGTCATGATGATCTGTGTCAAGGTGTGTCACTTTCATGATGACCTGCGTCAAGGTGTGTGACTGTCAAGATGACCTGTGTCAAGGTGTGTGTGACTGTCATGATGACCTGTGTCAAGGTCAGGGTTCGTACAGAGTCCTGGAAGTCTGGAAAAAGTATGGAAAAATGAAAGACCATTTCCAGGGCTGGAAAAGTCTTGGAATTTTGTAATTTGTGGCCATGGGTCTTGAAAAGTCCTGGAATTTTGTAAAAGATGTGCAAACATTTTCATGATGTCGAATTTTGCTTTGAAGTTTCTTTACAAAACATTGAAATAGGAATAAAAACAGAAATTAAATCACGCACAATGATCGCGGTTTTCAGATTTTCTCTGGCGGGAGGTTTAGCAGACGATTACCAAGGAGGTAATTTGTAACTTCATCAATTTTGATCAAATTATCTCCCTTGGTATTAACGCTCGCGACGATGTTTGTAAACTTTTTTTTTTAACTAGTTTTTTTTTCTTTCTTTTTTTATACGTTTTTTCTTTATACTTTTTTTTCCTCTAACCAGTCTCTTACACACCATGCATAGTCTGTATGTTCTCTTACAAATGGACATATTTTTTGCTGATTTTAGTGTTTTGGCATTTAATACAAAGAGTCTGAGTTTGTTAATGTTCTAATGTGTGGTGTACTGGCACTCACTCTGATAAAAAATGAAAAAAAAGAAATGGCAGTTTGATGTTTCTCTGTTCAGGTTGATGAAAAAAATTATTTTAAAACAAAGTTTTTTGTTTTCTTTGTACAAAAAAAAATTTTAAGTAATTTTTTTTTTCATCAACCTTAACACAGAAAAATCAAACTGCCATTTCTGTTTTCAATTTTTACGCAAGTATTGTAACCTTGAAATAGAAAAGGCACTCCTTGAAAACTCCTTGAATTTTGTTCTTGGGAGTCTGTAGGAACCCTGTACATACACACACACACACACACACACACACACACACACACACACACACACACACACGCTGTCTCAAACGCACTCGCTCTCTCTCTCTTATCCAAAATGTCAAAATTTAAATACGGAATTGAATAGAGAGCACATTGGCTTGTAAGTACTCAGCCATGTTGAACATCCAAATTAAAATGAAAGGACAGTTGAGAGGCCGCGAGGCCTAGTGTCCTAATTACCTGACCTGACCTGACCATATCTCTCTCACACACACACACACGCACACTCCCACAAGCACACACACACACTGTCTGTCTCTCACACACCTACACCCACACATGCGCGCGCACTCACACTCACACTTACACACACACCATCTCTTTCTCTCTCACATACATAGACACATACACTGTCTCTCTCTCTCTCTCTCTCTCTCTCTCTCTCTCTCTCTTCTCTCTCTCTCTTCTCTCTCTCTCTCTCTCTACACACACACACACACACACACACACTGTCTCTGTCTCCGTGTCTCTGACTTTTTCACGCATGTGCGCGCATGCACACACACACACACACACACACTAAATTTTTTGGTAATGCCCTGCTATCATTAAAGCAGTTCTTTTCTGGTGTGTTTAGCATGGTAATCACATACAGAGGTGCACGCACACACACATTCTGGGGTCTGGAAAAATTATGAAAAGCCCTGGAAAGAGTATGGAATTTTGTTTGGTCACATCTGTGTGAACCCTGCAAGGTGTGTGACTGTCATGACTGTGTCAAGGTGTGTCACTGTCATGACCTGTGTCAAGGTGTGTCACTGTCATGACCTGTGTCAAGGTGTGTCACTGTCATGATAATCTGTGTCAAGGTGTGTCACTGTCATGACCTATGTCAAGGTGTGTCACTGTCATGACCTGTGTCAAGGTGTGTCACTGTCATGATGACCTGTGTCAAGGTGTGTCACTGTCATGATGACCTGTGTCAAGGTGTGTCACTGTCATGATGACCTGTGTCAAGGTGTGTCACTGTCATGATGACCTGTGTCAAGGTGTGTCACTGTCATGATGACCTGTGTCAAGGTGTGTGACTGTCATGACCTGTGTCAAGGTGTGTCACTGTCATGACCTGTGTCAAGGTGTGTTCACTGTTATGACCTGTGTCAATGGTGTGTGACTGTCATGATGACCTGTGTCAAGGTGTGTGACTGTCATGATGACCTGTGTCGAGGTGTGTCACTGTCATGACCTGTGTCGAGGTGTGTCACTGTCATGACCTGTGTCGAGGTGTGTCACTATCATGACCTGTGTCAAGGTGTGTCACTGTCATAATGACCTGTGTCAAGGTGTGCCACTGTCATGACCTGTGTCAAGGTGTGTCACTGTCGTGACCTTGTCAAGGTGTGTCACTGTCATGACTGTGTCAAGGTGTGTCACTGTCATGACCTGTGTCAAGGTGTGTCACTGTCATGACATGTGTCAAGGTGTGTCATTGTCATGATGATCTGTGTCAAGGTGTGTGACTGTCATGATGACCTGTGTCAAGGTGTGTCACTGTCATGACCTGTGTCAAGGTGTGTCACTGTCATGAGACCTGTGTCAAGGTGTGTCACTGTCATGATGACCTGTGTCAAGGTGTGTCACTGTCATGACCTGTGTCAAGGTGTATACTGGAACTGTCCCTTACAGATTTCCTGGCCTGTTCCACGTCTGAGGACACCCAGTCATCGTTACATCTCCAAGATGTGTCCAGTGCTGCGACAACACCTGCCCAACACAGAGCACGGTGAGATGTGTGTTGTCTTGTTTTCCTCACGGGGTCTGCCCGGCATAGGTCATTGTCATTATGAATGTAATGTGACATTTCTGTGACATGTTCCAGCATTGAAAGTGCTTCCCATTCAAGGGAACCCACTCTCACAATCTGCACTAACACACACTGACTCACGCACCAGTGATTCGGACTGTCATCTCTACCTGACCTTCGTGATGCTGAAAATCATGTGGTTAGCAGAAGACGAGAATGACTGGATGGATATGGCAGTGTCAGGAAGCTGAGCTGCAGTTCCACAAACGTGTAATAGCAAAGACATGAAGTTATCTGGTGTTTTAGCTGAGACTTTGGCAGGGTTTTTTTTTATCTTAGGAGCAAGAACTATCCTCACTTCTTCACTTCTCTTTTAACACATGGCCGTTGTGCTGACATCCCTATAGGGACAACTGTCCTCGCTTCTTCACTTCTCTTTTAACACATGGCCGTTGTGCTGACATCCCTATAGGGACAACTGTCCTCGCTTCTTCACTTCTCTTTTAACACATGGCCGTTGTGCTGACATCCCTATAGGGACAACTGTCCTCGCTTCTTCACTTCTCTTTTAACACATGGCCGTTGTGCTGACATCCCTATAGGGACAACTGTCCTCGCGTCTTCACTTCTGTTTTTACTGGACTGTGTTGTGTACCAAATGTTGAACATTCACCGGGCTGTGTTGTGTACCAAATGTTGAACATTTACTGGATGTGTTGTGTACCAAATGTTGAACATTCAGCGGGCTGTGTTATGTACCAAATGTTGAACATTTACTGGGCTGTGTTGTGTACCAAATGTTGAACATTCACTGGGCTGTGTTATGTACCAAATGTTGAACATTTACTGGGCTGTGTTGTGTACCAAATGTTGAACATTCACTGGGCTGTGTTGTGTACCAAATGTTGAACATTTACTGGGCTGTGTTGTGCACCAAATGTTGACCATTCACTGGGCTGTGTTGTGTACCAAATGTTGAACATTTACTGGGCTGTGTTGTGTACCAAATGTTGAACACTCACTGGAGAGAACAGTAAAAAGCTCATTCTGGCTCACCCGGTCTCAACGAGTTTCGACCGGGCGACTCCAGAATGAGCTTTTTACTGTTCTCTGGCAAGTAAGACTTTAATAACCAAAAAATAACGACCCTACAAACAAACATACTGGGTAGGATTATCCGTTTTCAATACTAATTTACTAAATTTTTTAGATTTCAGTTTTTGCTTAATCCTGTGTTTTTCCTGATCATTTTCAATAACATCATTTTCGCGCAAACATTCTTCAAATGAGTCTCTGTCTTTCATGTGAAATAACACTACAGTCTTTAACTGTTCTCTAAAGTCTTTTAAAACTGAATTATATTTTTGACATAAAATCCACACACTTGTCCTAGCATGTCTTCCACTAAAAGCTAGTTTTGATAAAGTGTTTCTCTTTTTAACTATGTCTCTTTCTGCCGAACAGTCATCTATAATAAATAGTGTCTGCGTTCCTTCAAACAGTTTATAAAACTGTTCTAAACACTCACTCAGTTTATTGCTAGGATTAACTAAATATATTTCATCATCTGTCCATATAAACCTTCTATCATGATATGCTTTGTTCCATTTAAGTGTTGGACAGAAAATCACAATATAATCAAAATTATAGCGATAAACTGTTTGTAATAGGTCTAGGACAAATATTGTTTTTCCACAACCAGTCTGCCCCCAAATCAATGAACAATGAGGCTCTTTTATCATAAAGTTTAACTGCTCCATAGTTTTATAACAGAATTTAATCTAAACCTGTTATTATATTTATCATGCTCTCTGTCAAAACTTGTTCAGTATAATAAAATCCTATAAGGTCTAAATGTGTAAGATTAATCCAATTCAGTTCTGTAAGATTGTTTCTATTTAGACTAATATTGATTTTGTCACTGGTTGTAACGACCTTAATCCCCCACCATCGTAAAGAACGACGACAGTAACTTTAAGACTGTCAACGTCTAAGTTTTGCCGCTAATTAGAATTCCTTTTAAAAGGACGTCACTAACGCCCACAACCCCATTCCTCCCCTCATCTTTTAAGACAGAAATTTCAAATATCATTGTGAACCTGTCCCCTAATTTCATTTGTGGAATGAACTGTAATTTTGTAGAAGCATCTTTTAAAACTGATTCTCTTCTGTGGAGGATGTACTGTTTATTCCCATACGGCTTTATTTCAATCTCTTTCCGGCTATTGTCCTCTGGCATAAGACTTATATGTAAAGGGCCAGAGTTGAATGCTTTTCTGAAACTTTTTTGACGGCTAAAAAATGTAAATGGGCTTATGAATTCAAATTTTATTTCCCATTCTAAATATGGTTCTAAGTGCCATTTGCTGTCAGGTTTTCGAACTATTTTTATTCATACTGGCCAGCATTATTTGCTTCTACATTGCGCAGTTGTTCTAGTTTAGGAAACTTTTTGTTGTCGGCAACCTCTTTGCGTTTATAATCACCATCTTTAGTGTACTCAAAACCATACAAAGCGCACTATTCACCGTTCTGTTCAAAGTCCGCAACGTCTGCAAGGTCTTTTAATTCTAAAGTTATGCACCTCAGAGGCGCTAATGTAACTCCTGATTCTTCTGGCCCACGCGACATTATTTTTTAGTAGCGTATTATTTTATTTCTAAAACAATTTGAAGGTTATCTAATTTTTACGAACTTTCCCGTTTTGTCTGTGATTTTTTTTATATTAAATGATCCGACCCTACACAAAAACTAATCTTTTTAAACTGTAATTAGAAATTGTAATAATTTCATATCGCTATATGCTGCTTTCCAGATGGATTAGGCTCGTTAAACAGTTGAGGGCTTCCATCATATAAGTTTTTCATCAGTGCTAGCTCGTCCAAATGAATACATTAGTGTAATGATGTTAATGCATGATCCGAGCGGGATTTCTCCCTCATATCCCCTTGTTTTGTTTGCTGGCAACTCTTAACGATGATGGACGATCGGCAGTTGTAATGCCTAACATTTTAGCTAGCTCTTATATCAAAATAGTTACCTAATTTTCTTATTAATGGTTTGAAGGTATACATTGTTTTTTGATTTGCTTTGTTAAGTTTGAGGGCAATGTCGAAAGTTACTCATTGCTTCTTTTAGGGAGCAAAACCCGTTATTATTTATAACCATCAGGGATTGTTGTTCTGGCCATCTTTACTGGCAGGTTTTGTCATCTTTTAGTTTCTTTATTATTTCCTTGGATTCGGTTTATAGTAAACCATTAGACTTTGTAAAATATTTCATGAAGTGCAAACCATTTGGCTCGCCATTGTGATCAATTGCAGTTCTAAAAACGAAGGACGGTTTGTGTTGTTATTGTTATAACTTTTTTAAAACGAAATTTAAAATGACTGATTTAATTATACTGATGCAAAATTTTCTGCTGGCGCACTACAATCTTTAAAAATATAACAACTGATACTCTTGAACATTTTCTGTGATCTCATTCTGACACACTTTCAAGTTTAAGGTTTAATAAATAAGACTATATAAAAATAATAATTTTATAAGATAAATATTACATAAATAAACTAAATTTTAATTAGAAATAAGATTAAAGCATTATCAAGTAAAAAATCTAAGATAATTAAAAAAAACTAAACTCTTTAATAATAAAAGAAGAAAATAAATATACATAAGTATACTTTTTTCCTTATTCTCCACATTAAACTGATTTCTTTTTACCCCTATTAAAAATGCTACATACCGAAGTGTGGTTCAGTACATCCGATGCAGGTTTATCAGAACCAGTTATACTTTGCTGTGTTTTGCGCATCAACTGGGTGTGGAGTGTGTTTTTAAGCGATCATTTAAAATCATCTGATCCTTTGGTGACGGTCTGTGTCAGATTTCTTTTCTATTACAACTTCTGATCGTTATTTTGAATCTGAACTGCAAGCTCATTGCCAAATGATAACCGTTTAATCCATTATGCAACAGATGAGAAATGTAAGGCTTTTGGTAGGATTGGTAACAGAATTCATAAATTAAGGCTAAGACAGATTAGACAAAAGTTGGATATTAATCATGGCTTAGGCACCACTTATTTTTGGGGCTTGCACTGTTAGTAATAACTATGACTGGAATTCTCCTTACACTTCTTTATCTTCAGGACACAGCTGTTCACCTCGGGTCCATTGAGCAACATGAGCATAAAAACTGCTTGGACAACATTTATTTTAGCTCACTTCTTAAGGGGCCTAACTAGTGGGGAATAGAACGAAATAATCGGACTCTGTTTGTACTAGTTTGGTTGTTTGCCTAGGTTTCGCAAGCGCAACAAGATCGAGCATTAACTGATCCTTCTACTGGTTTTGATGCTCAAAAACAATACTTAGGCAAATTAGAGGACGCCATTAATTCTACGTTGATTTACCTTCAAGTATATAAAGGTACAATATGTTTTACAATTTGCACGATCGAAAGTAGATTGGCTGTTGGCTATGTTTATACTGCTGCTTCTGACCTCAGGCTCAGATAGGCACAATAATAAATCTACAAAATGAAATCCTTGTGGCAGGCGATGGATACGTAGGTCCGGGAAAAAAGATATAAATTCTGAGCCAGTAATATAAAACAATAAAAAAACAAGATGACCCCCAAGATTTATGTCATCCAATCCCGGAGGTTCCAAAAGACCAAAAAGCAGTTGAGACGGGGTCTCTGTTCGCGATGACCATGAATATGAAAGACAGACTTGTTGTTGTTTTAACGGGCATAGGATTACTCGGTCTTTTTCTTTCTATATTTTAACCCAACTATTAAGAGAACTTATGTCCTAAGTGCTCGGACCTAAAGCCAACCACTTTGCTTGCTGTTGACAATAGCCGCTAACAACGCCACCACTAATTTATTGGTAATGGCAGTCCTCAAGCTTTACGGCTATTTTTTAATAATTCATGAAAGTTGATCAAGGATGTTTTTTTACCCACGATTTATTCAGGCGGTGATGGAGGGCGTGGCGGTGAGAGGCACTGAAACATTGGCACCGCCACCTGTAATAGCCTTTCACCGTGTACTTATTGCAAATCCTAAGGCGTTATTCGATTTACTAATGTGACTCCTTTGCTCTCTAAACAGTTGTTCGGATTCGTTCTGCTTTAGTGTTAGTGTCTTCATATAAAATCTATGGATAGTTGTCTCTTAATTCTGCTCATTTGAGTTCGTAATTGTTCTCGGTTAGTAGAAAGCCTTCTAGTCTTGCTGAATCTCTCTTGTTCATGAGCTTTTTGTCTTTTGGTTATCTTTCTTTATTTTCTGCCCTAAGGTTGGGTCATCAGCTCAACGAGTTTTTCTTTTTCTCTTTTTTTATGCTCATCAGTTCACCTAGTTTTGCTAATGTTTGTTATTTCGACATATGATTGCGTCTTAAAGATTGATAAATGGAGACGCAGATTTCTCGCATAGCAATGGGGAATCAATTAATTGTTTTTAATGCTGTTTCTTCGGAGAAAAACTGGTTTCTGCTTCTATTTTTTTTGACTGCTGTTTGACTTAAATCTTTTATGTTCAATGTTTTGTATTTGGTTATCTGTTGGAAGCATTTTGTTGTATGTTTTGAGTTTTGATATACAAGCCTCCCCCCTTAATTTTGGCCTAACAAGGCCAAGGCGATTTTGATCTTTCACACTGAGTTCTTTGTTTAATTGTACTCTTGGCTAAAAAACTTGGTTGAGTCTGGTTTTTAGTTGTTAGCGAACAGATTCTCCAATTGATCGATTTTCAAATACAATATGGCATCATCTTTTTCTTCAAAATATTTGGGTCTTTATATTCGGGAGGTTCTTGACCTAAACTTGGTAAAATGATCTGACCCTACTTTCTGTAATTCTCGTCGCAATGAGTCATTGAGCGATGTCTGTGTCAAGGAGCCGTTCACTCATGTCGCTCAGGATCCCTGCTTTCTGTTAATTTCTCGCCGCAATGAGGGAAAATGAGCGATGATGTGTCAAGGAGTCATTTCACTTCATGCCGTCTCCAGATTCTAAAAAACATTCATAATCTTCTTCAACTTTCAATGCCTTCCATGTTTCTTAAATAAATAACTTTTTATTTTGTTTTTATATAAAATTTGTATCAAGCATATGGTCATTTCTTGACCAACTCGCATAGAAGACTGAAAGAGCCTCTTTGGAGTGAAGGAAATAAGCAGAATTTATTGTTCAAATAATCCGTTACTATGATCTCGGATCAAATTCTTATGTCAATTCCAAGCCTAGGGCGGATGAAGTGATTTGTGCAGGCTCTACGCTTCTTACTTTCAAAATAGATCTAGAATCAACAGACCCAACCTGGACAGTTGTGCTGATCTGGGTCGGGCAATTGTTATGAAAAGTTTCTATAAAACTTGAGGGAAAGAAATATTTTCTTTTCACAATGCAGACATATTTTAACCTATTATGATATACGGATAACCGAGAATGAAAGGGCGATCTTGCGTTTCAAGGAGATAGATAATGAAGAAGCACTAAAACACTGAATAGGCGCTCAGATGCTTATTTAAGCGGCCATAAGTATGTGGCTGTAAATTTTGCGTATGGCATATAGCTTTTCATTCACCCACTGATTTTGAGTTGTTAAAGTGAGCATGCTCCGTACTTTCAAGGAGCATTAAAGACAGATTTAATATGAACTAACTTTTATGAATACAAAAAAGGGTTATCAAATCATCTGACACCGAAGCAAAGTACAAGCTTTCCTGAGCTTCTCGCTAGTGTTTGACGTTGTTAGCAACCCTAATTTAGAAGGCTGATTGAGCAACAATATGTGACTCAAAAAAAGCAATATATTACGATAGTGTGATTTCATTCTTACAAACATATCAGAAGAAGGGCATGACAATTATATGGTATTTTTAGTTTTTGTGTCCAGCAGATGCGTTTTTAAGGTATTTTATTGCTGTTGTGAAGTTGAAGAACCATTTCGTCTAGTAGGAAGTGAAAAGTTTATTAAATCCTAAAAATATCGAAAGTGCATGTACAATTGAGGGTGGGGAGTACTAAACCTAATCTACGCTTGCGGGCTTAAACCTTATCAGCATTTTGCCGAATTAGAATAATGTTTGGGGGCGGGAGGGGTAGAAATCCAATGGTAGACCTTGTGCTACTAAAGTCTACACCTTCACAATGCTTGACTTGATGATTATTTACAACAAAATCGGTTTTGGATTGATACCTAAGGGCAACGGAGGATAATCAGTTGCATGAAGTGGGGAGAACTGTTAAAGACGGAATAAACATTCAAATGACAAAGAAAAGATGGCGTAAACCAGTTAATGTGTAATTTGTTTTTAATATATGAGGCGCAGCTGAATATTCAAGATAACAGATTGACGATATTAATTTACTAAAATATTTTTATTTTAAAAAAAGCATGTCTGTTAAGCATTTATCAAAAGTACCTAAGCGCCAGAGCCGCTCTTATAGAAGAGTTAGTTGATTCCCCGACATAAAACCTTTTGATTACAAACATTGAACAAAATGCAACAAAAACTAAGCAGGACCTTTCAAAATACAGCAAAACCAAGGGGTTTTTCGTGCTTTTAATGCTGTTACATATGTTAATATGGAACATCATCTAATGCTCTAAGGGGAACGAGTGTAGGCCTTAGAACAGGTGTTGGTGCCCCGCGTTTTTACCTCTAGGGGTTTGTCTTTGCTCTTGGGTGGTTCTTTTCCCGTAAGTGCTGCTGAAAAAAAATTAAAAACTAACTCCAAAGACAAGTTGGGTTAACAAATAAAGAAAAATTAGGTTCGTTCAAATGAAAATAAAATAAGCACATTGACTCAAACTCAGGGAAATATAAAATTTAGTCTTTTTCAGGCTGATTTTGATGTTTAAAAAAAGACAAAGTTTTTTTCTTCAAAAAGGGAGGGCAGTTTTTCTAAAAAGCAGCCCGAGCAAAAAAAAAAAAGGAATGTTTTAAAAAAAAAAACGGACATTAACGTTCAAAAACAGCTACATTAAAACATCAAGGGCGTTTTTCTTTAGTTTATGGTCTAGCAAAAAGGCCCTTTGTTTATTGTTTGATTAATTTTTTTTTTTTTTTTTAAATAAATATTTTGGTTAAAAAAGAAATGCATGGTAAGTTATGAAGGACAGAGATTGTTTGAAAGGAAGCTTAAGGGGGGGTTTGTAAAAAAGTTTTTAAACGTTTTGATTGAGTATTGATCCAACAAACTTTACGGGAAGTGTTGTTTGCATTTTAAAGTTCCAGGTAAACTAACATTGCCCCCCAGTTAAAAAGTAATTTTTGCTGTTTTAATCGACTATTAAAATTTGAAGAAAATCTAGAGTCTGGGTCTAACTAAACCGGTTATTCTTTTTCAAAATGATTTTAAACCCCTGGGGGGAGACAAATGTTTTACCTTTTGTGCGGCCGCTGAAAAAGCCAAAATGAGAGGCTTGGTTGGAGGGGCGAAAGTTTTAGGATCAGATTAAAAAAGGAAAGTTGGCCGTGTGGGAAAAGGCTTACTTTCACTACCTCCGCATTAGTTGCAAAACGAGCAGTTCTAAAATAAAAAATTCAGACAAAAAAATGTTTTATGTGGGTGTTTTGAGGTGCTTACGCCCGCAAAAACGCAGAGGGGGGTATCAAAACCTATAAACCTTCACATTGATCTTAACTTTAGTGGATACCCTTTCCGTTAGCGTGGATTCCTTTGATCTTTTAAAAAAAAAAAAAAAAGAAAAAAAACAAACAAAAAACTGTTAAGTTAAACAGGGATGGGAAAAAAATTAAAACCATAGGTGTCCAAAAACAGCAAAATTGGGGGCCCAAAAAAAAAATCAGGTTGCTTATATGATGCTTTCACCAGGGGGCTACGCATTACACTTGTAAAACTGGTGAAATGCAGCTTTCAAAAAAAAGCGCAAAAAAGAATTTTTGAAATTTTTAAAGAATCCCATCCTTTCCGCGCGCTTAAAATATAAAACATGAAAAAAGTTCTTAACTGTAATACAGAATAATTCCCCCCCCACCGGATTTAAGTTATTTTTAAGAACTGGAAACGGCTGAAAATTCCCCTTTTCTTTGTTTCGCAACTTCGAGTGTTTTTTTTCCCTTTAAAGGGCCAACCCCACAGAAACTTCGAAAAACGTCTTAAAGAGTAATCATCAGTTGTTCATTTGCATTCTTTTTGTCGGCGGATGCGTCCATTAAAACCCGAATTATTAGGGGGCAATTGCAAAATACTTTTTTAGCGATGCGAAGTGCGTAAACGCTGTTCAATTCTAAACTTATTGTTTCATAATGTCCCCCTTAAGCCAAGAACAGTATGATCACCCAACATTTTTGGGATTTGGGGTTTTTGAGCAAATGTTAACGTAAAAACCCCAAACCAAAACAGTAAGGACCTGATCCTTGGGAAAGTTCGGGAGAGCGAAAGTCAAGAATCTTACAAAAGTTTGACCCTAAGACGGGAAAGGGCCCCCATCTTCTTTCTAACTTGTGGGGTTAAAGACTTATTTATAAGAAGCTTTTGCGACGTTCAGGTAACTGTTGCACAGTATCAGAAAATACATGTGTTTCACTTTAAAAAACTGTTTTTTTATGACTCTATAAGCCATGATGGGTCTTGAGTCGCTGGCTTTGTCCTTAAAGTCCTGCCCCAATCGGAAGAATATTTTGACCCAAATTTCGTTAGAAGGGGTTTCCCTTTTGGTACTGAACAGTTTGGGGGAAAGGTTTTTCGAAGTTCACTTTGCCCAAAGACGCGTTCTTTTTAGTCTTAGAGGGAAAAGGGATCGTGATTTGTTCCCGGCTCAAGTGGTGGGGAGAAGTTAGTTTAAACGGGGAGACTATCTGAGATATTAATGGCGTAATGTTTGTTGGGGCGTCTTTGAAATTTAGAAAAACGGGATGAAACATTTAGCCCCGGACCGGGCATTAAATTTTTGCGTGGGATGGTTTGGGTGCTTTCTTAAAAATTTTTCTGGAGTAAAGATTGATTTATTGTCGATTTTCCAAAAATTCAGTGATTGAAACGGATTGGGGGAGGAAATTTGTATGGCGTGCTCATTACTGTAAAACAAACAAAAAAATTTAGATGATATGATCCAAGTAAAGGCCCCAAATTTCATGTTTTTGTGCAAACAATTGTTTGGTTTGGGGAATGGCGAATCACTTCCATTACGCAATTTAAATGTACACAGAAGACAAACGAAAAATATTCAAAGACATTAAAGTGTTTGAGCAGTTAACGCCCCATCAACATCGGGGCTTTTTTCTAGAAGTTGACTTAGAATATCCCCATGAACTCTTGCTAATAATGATACCTTAGCAGCAGAAAGTTAAAGATAAATCCAAAAGAGCCGCCTAACTTGTGCCTTATTTCGAGGCAAAAAAAAAAAATGCTTCATTAAAAACTTCTACAATTTTTTTTAAGAAATGGTTTGAAGCAACAGCGTTTCGTTAATTTCTTTTGTTTAAGACAGTTCATGAAACCATACATCATGAAGAAAACTGTCTAGAACTAAACCGAGATGCTTTAGAAAAAAAACTTTTAAATGTGAAAAACTGTTGGGGAAAGATAGGGAAAAAAGCACAAACGTTTTAAAAATGTCGTTGGTACCGGGGAAATCGAAGAAATTAAGGATTCAAAACCCATTTTCAGGACTTTAGAAGATTTCATGATCAGCTTTTTGGCATAATGATGAAAAAAAAGAAAGTCAAATTGGACAAACCTGTATTTTTTGGGGTTTTTTGTTTTGAATTTTTTAAAGTTTTGTTTTTAGAAATTTTTTTATGATACTTTTTAATCGTATTGAGTCCGAGATTTACAAGTAAGTAGTTTTGTTTTAGATACCTATGAAGACATCTTAAAAAACATGGTTTGAAGTGGCTAAAGGGCTGCGGGGTGGTTTTTGACAATTGATTTCCTAAAAAATTCGCCCTTTTCTTAAATTCTAACAAGAAGGTTTAGGAAAGATGAAGATGAAATTTTTTTTTGGGGGGTTTAAGGGTTTATTGTTAAGGGGGAAAAAAAAATTTTTTTTATTTTAGCAGGAGGGAAAAACATTAAAAAAGCAAGGGATATCTGCGTGTTGTGCAGTCTAACAACGCTGACAATACAAAGAAGATTGTTCAAAAAAACTTCTTTTCTCTGGGGCAACGTTTTAAAAATCGATCTTATTACATGAGTCAAAACAACTTTTAACAAAGAAGTATTGATGAAAAAACACAAAACGAGTATTTTTTTAAACCCGGTTTTTTATGAAAACGGGCCGGAGAACAGCATAAAATTTTTCTTCGTCCCCGGGTTTTTATTTTTCCTCAAGTTTTTTTATAAACTCAATTATTTTACCCAAATTTAGCCAAAAATTTTTTTCATGTTTTCTTTATGTGCTTGAATTTTTTTTTTTATTTTAAGTACTTTATCCCCTATTTTTATAAAAAAAATTGGGATTTTCGGCTGAGTGATCTGGTGATTTGATGTGTTGGTTGCCCCCACAAAAAGTTCCTTAATAAAAGAATTTTGTATCTATGATTTTGTTCAAAAACCAAAGGGTTTTTCCTTTTTCTTCTTGTTTCGTTCTTGTTCCTTCTGAGCTTCCCTTTTTTTTGTAAATTAAAAAAATTAAATTTAAACAAAAAGGAACTGTTCTGGTGGGATTATTGAGTTTTCCCTTAAAAAGATCTTTGGGGTGGTTGTTTTGTGTGCAGTTTCTCGTAAAAATTTGGGGCCCCGGATCATTTTTACAATTCTTTTTATTTCATATGGATCAACACTCAAACTGGATCTGTTGCCTGATGTGAGTGTCCCTTCTGCTTCCCCCGGTAATAAAGGTACCTTACTTTCAATCCAAATGGTAATAGTTTGCCGGATGAACTGGCGTCCTTCAACAACATCTATTGTTTGTTTTTTGATTGCTTGTACTGGTTTTAGACCTTTAAATTCTTCATTATTCATTGCACGTAGAACTGAGGGCAGTCTTCTAACCCATTCTGTGTTGCGAGAATTGTCAATCAGCTCTCTGTGATACTGGTAGGAAAAAAGTCTTTCAGATAACTGTTTGTTAAAGTTTTCAACTAAAGCCTGTGATCTTTGAACTCCTGGAATGCTCTTTTAATGGTAACTCTATGTTTTAACAATAATTGATTCACTCGACCTTTAAATTCTTTTCCATCATCGACTTGAATCATGCGAGGATAAGTTAACGGGCCTCGTTGGTATATCAGTTGTATGGCAACAGCAACAGCAGAAGCACTCTTTTGTGTTAATGGTTCCGCATCTTTGTATCTTGAAGCTATGTCAATGACTGTGAGTGCGTACTTAAATCTTTTTTCGCCTAATCGTATCATGGGGTAAATATAGGAGATCCATTTGATGGGTGTCGTTCGGTATTGTATTCACAAAGTGCGGTCTCTGTATTCGTCTATAGGTGCAGGTAATTAAATTTGCCAAATCGCTTGTTTAGATAACCATTCCTTTGCTGTTTGTTCACTGACTCCCGCTGCTTGGCTTAGCTTTTTTATTGCCGTGATTCCCTTCCAATATCCTTTCGGTGAATAATAGATTTTGTTCATTTTTATTCAGCCAATATTATGTGCAACAAAATACACAACAGTCATGCCAAAGACAATAAACGCGATTTCTTGCATCTTTTGTTTTTCTGATGGTTGATAAAGTCACTGAATTTTGGGGGGGGGCAATGTTTCGATAGGTTTGCCTGTTACAAGATAATATTCTTTTATTGCTTGATCAACATCTTTAAATGTGTAAGCTGCAGGTCCCTGTTTTTTCAGTTTGTTATTATGAAATCTAACTGCTCAATTCTCTGCTTTTCATAGTGATCTTGTGCAGCTGCTAGTTGCTCCATAGCTTTGTTGTGTCTTTTTCTCTCGCCATCATCCCGTAGTTTACTAAACGCGTAATTACTTCCGCTAAAAGCAAGCGCATTCACTACTGCGCCGCCTGTCATCATTACGAATGAAGCCATTTTTTTATATAATGTATTTTTTTATTTTACATATTTATACTGTTTGGATTTATTCCTTGCTTAATAGAAAATCTTTCGTAGCGATACGAAGCTGCAATGATAGCAATCAGCTTTGCTAAGTCTTCAAAGTCTAGTTTGCCAAGATCTGCTGGTTTAATTTTTAGCAAGCTTTTACCAAGCATTGTGTATCCTACACTTAGGCCTCCAATAACAGCAGAATGGTTATACAAGGTTGGCGACAGTTTTTTCTGGTTGCTCATTTTTAAAACAAAAATAATTATATTTAGTAATAAAACATGAACAGCGATGATCTACTACAGCTACAGAGCGACCTAATTCGTCTTGGACTTACAAATGAGAAGTTGATGACCAAGCTGTTATGCCCCAAAAGGAGAAGTTGTATTCTTTGGCAGCATGTGGAAAAACAAAACAGTTCCTCGGAATGAATTCAGCATTAGAACAGATTCAACAGATGTTGCCACAAGACATTATAAAGTATCATAACAGGTATGAAGCGCAACTAGGATCGAGAATGGTGAAAAGTGTGGGGCAAACGGTTCTTGTTTGTACACTAAACTAGTCAGTAGATTTGCGCCTATTGATTCTGAACAAGATTTTATGTATGATTTAACGCAGGATCCAGTTTTAACAAAGTCATTAGAGTCTCTAGGGTGTGATCTGTAGTACAGATTTGGAACATTATTGTCGCCGCTAATCATGGGGTTAATTACTTTTAATCATTATAGATTTTATTTCCCTTCAAAATGACCGAGCCAGAAAATCAGCAGAATCAGAATCAGAAAACATTGAATCAGGTGAAAGTGGCCACTAAACCCCCTCATCCTGGACGCGTTGCAGCGGAAAAAAAATTAGCAGAGTGGAACAAACAAAAAAAAAATACAGTTACAATCACAGATTATAGCCCATAATGAAAAAGTGCTAGAGCGCAGCAGTTGTTTCAACACTAGCTATAAAAACGCCAGAACAAGTTGATTCGAGGCCTACAACAACAGGGTTGCCTTACACCGCCAAAGTCTTCATTATTTTCTTAAAGCAATTGTCATTTTTGGCAGCATTGCTGTTGGGGGCAGTTATTACGGTTATAAAATATATAAACAAAGGCAACAAAACCAAGCAGCCAAAACAATCTCAACCACTAAATACAAAATCTGAACACAACAGCATGCCAGAACCGCAACAACAAAAGATCATTTTGATCCATTTCAGATGCAATAATACTTTAAGAACTTAATAAATAATTATAAGTTGACTTGAATAAGAACTTGGTTGTACTTAGAGGATGACTTAGTTATGAACTTGGGGTGACTTAGTTAAGAAATTGAGGTGACTTAATCAAGAATTATTAAGAACTTGATGTGACTTAAGTAGAACTTAAAAAGGAACTTAATAAACAACTTAATTAAAAACTTAATTAAAAAATTAATTAAGAACTTGGGGTGACTTAATTAAGGGCTTGGGTGACTTGGGGTGACTTGAGTTAAGAACTTAGAAGTAATTGAGTGTGTGCATGCGTGGGGTGGGGGTGGGTTGGGGCGGGGTGGGGGTGGGTTTAGGGTGGGTGTGCTATCCCGCACCCTCAATCAACTAGGCCAAGTGATAACATGGGTCGTTTGGCCTAGTTTGCCGCTGAGACTTTGCAGGTCAAACGACCCTATGTGATCACTTGACCTAGTTGCTGCTGTGCTTTGCAGGTCAAGTGATCACATAGGGTCGTTTGACCTAGTTTGATGCTGTGTCCTCTTTTCTCAACCAGGCTTGCAACTGGCTTTGGCAGAGTTACAGCAGTAATTGCTGTAGCCGAGCTTTTATGGCGGCTCTAATCGCCAGTAGTTAGTACACCCGTCATTGTATATTTGGAGCATTTATATGGAGATAGTGCTGGCTACACACTACTCCTCTCCATACTGGTAGATGTACTAAGGTCTGCCTAGCCCTATCTAGTTTGTTTGCCAGAACCCCCGAAAATCGCTATTCAGTTGCATAAGTCTAATGATAGTTTGACGTTTGCTACACAGTTCATTTATACTGATTCCTAGCTTGTGAAATTTAGGATAGTTATAAAAACACACAGAAAGTTGAATAAGTTTTCTAGCATACGAATCAGCCATGTTCACCTGCGTCTTAAGAAATGAACGCCATGTTTGAAGCGTTTTTGTTCTTTCAAACATGGCTTTAGCTGTCTCAAGCCAGCGCCCAACAATCAACGCGTGATGGATTGTTTTGCTTCGGCCGACTTTCAACAATGCAGCGCCATTTTTTAGATAAGGAACCATCTCATCAATAGTCAAACATGTATTGAAACCAGCTATATCTTGTTCAGCAATATTTCTTTCAACGTTTTCATTTCCTTGAACCAACAGACCTTTAAGATAGTCGTGCATTTCCAAAGCAGTCGGTTCACTTTTTTCCTTTTCTGTTCCTTCCAAAAAAGCAATGCTTCTTTTGGGTTTTGCTGGCAGAGAACAGGCTTCGCCTAGTTCTTTTTTTGACAAATACTCTAACATGCTAGTGAAGTAAACCTTGTGATCTTGAATAGCGCGAACCTGTTCTTCAGTAAACCTGTTAGCCATTTTAAAATAACAACACAATAAAACACAGTTGTCACACCGGAGCACAGTCAAAAACAACCTTCTCGTGCTGCAGTCAGCTAGAGAATGGTTCAAGAATGTTGCTGATTTAACCTGGTCAGGTGAGCGCCGCCAGCCCCGCCTTATGGTGGTTACAGTTAGTTAATTACAGGTGTCATAGGAGCCACCCGGGACCGCCGTACATGGTACTGCCTGACACAATACCCGAACCCTCTAATTAGGGTTGTTCGCATAGTGTCCCGGCCAATTCTTAGTTTGATGACTGTCTGCGCAAAAATGATGTTATTGAAAATGACTGTATGCGCGAAAATGATGTTATTGAAAATGACTAGGAAAAACATAGGATTAAGCAAAAACTAAAATCTAAAAAATTTAGTAAATTAGTATTGAAAACGGATAATCCTACCCAGTATGTTTGTTTGTAGGGTCGTTATTTTTGGTTATTAAAGTCTTACTTGCCAGAGAACAGTAAAAAGCTCATTCTGGAGTCGCCCGGTCGAAACTCGTTGAGACCGGGTGAGCCAGAATGAGCTTTTTACTGTTCTCTACTGGGCTGTGTTGTGTACCAAATGTTGAACACTCACTGGGCTGTGTTGTGTACCAAATGTTGAACACTCACTGGGCTGTGTTGTGTACCAAATGTTGAACATTGTGTTGTGTACCAAATGTTGAACATTGTGTTGTGTACCAAATGTTGAACACTCACTGGGCTGTGTTGTGTACCAAATAAGTATTACTTTGCACTTTGTTTTGTTATTTGTATTTTGCTGTCAGTGACTCTGCAGTCACAGTCTCCATACATGTGTGATGATGTGTTGATGTGTATTATGTGTTGAACTGTATTAACATACTAAAGTGTGATGTGATGTGTACTATGTGTCAGTGTCTATTACGTATTGTCGCTACATTTTAATGTGATGTGTACTGTGTTGATGTATTTTTGATATTGTCACAACATTTTTAATGTGAAGTGCACTGTGTCAGTGTATATTACGTATTGTCACTATGTTTCAGTGTGATGTGTACTGTGTGTTGATGTATATTACATATAGTCACTATGCTTTAATGTGATGTGTGCTATGTATTGATGTACATTACATACTGTCACTACGTTTTAATGTGATGTGTACTGTGTGTTGATGTATATTACATAATGTCACTACGTTTTAATGTGATGTGTACTATGTGTCAGTATATATACTCAGAGGCATAAAAAACGCGAAAACAAACTGTATAGAAATTTTGATGTAATTTGGCTACCGATTCCTTTGAACTGGTAATAGAAAGTGAGAAAAAGCAATCGAACACCGCAAAAGTGTCCTTTCAAAGTTCATTCTGGTAGAAAATAAGGTCACATGAACTTGACCTTGACCCTGTGTTAACAGCAGAATGTCAGTATCTGGTGACCACCTCGAGCATTGATCACAGCTGTGCACCTGCGGTACATCGAGCGCACCAGAGTGTTGGTCTGCCTCTGGGGGACTTGCCACCACACCTGGCCCACAGCGACAGCAAGCTCAGCTGCTGTCTGGGGTCTGGGGTTGAGCTGGTTCAACTGCCTCTGAAGGGCATCCCAGAAATGCTCTATTGGGTTAAGGTCGGGAGAACGGGCTGGGTGAGGCAGCAGATTGATGTTGTTCTGCCTCAGGAAGTTCTGCGTAGCACGGGCAGTGTGCGGCCTTGCGTTGTCCTGCTGAAACAGGTTCTGTGGATGCCGCTGGAAATGCGGCAGGATGTGGGGCCTCAGAACTTGGTCGATGTAATGAACAGCAGTGACCCCGTTACCACGTGCTGGACCCACATTCGGGAAGATGACTGGCCCAATACGGCGATTTATGCCGATAGCCCCCCAGATCATGGTGCTTTCACCACCCCATGGGTCCCTTTCGGTGATGTTGGCATCCGTGAAGCGTTCCCCCGCTCTTCTCCAGATCCGGATGCGGCCATCGCCTGGGTCGACGGAGAGAACGGCTTTCATCACTGAAGAGGACTCGGCCCCAGTCCCGATGGCGCCAATGCACGTGGATCTGTGCCCACTGCAGACGGTTCTGGCGATGCTGGAGTGTCAGGATAGGTCGCCGGGCTGGACGCCTGCATTGGAGACCAACTGTGTTCAGTCGGCGACGCACGGTCCTGTTGCTGATTGGCCTGCCATGGTTGCCTACGGTGTTCCTGGCTGTGTTGGCAGCGGTTTGGTAAGGCTCCCGTCGATGCTGACGAAGAAGATGGCGGTCTTGGGCTGCTGTGGTGACCCTCGGTCTGCCGCTCCTCGGTCTGTCATCAGTGGTGTTTCTTGCTTGAAAGCGGTCCAGAAGGCGATAGACGGTGGAAATGTGGACTCCGAATGCGATAGCGACCTGCCTCATTGGAACCCCGGCCTGCAGTTGCCCCATTGCTATGCAACGATCTTGACGAGAAAGTCTCGGCATTATGTTGGCGCCTCTGGAAGGGATGATTTGAACTTTTTGGGGTTTGGAAATTTATAGCCCCACAATGGGGGCCACATTGAGTTGCAATTCACATTGATGCACGTGGCGTAGGTAGTCCACATGGCAAATGCACTCCTCGTGCCAAAAACGCTGACCCGGCAACATTCACCCACTGTTACGAGGTTACAACCGGCCAAGACACCACGCACTGCTAATGTTGCACGTGCCAACGACATGCTTACGTCCTGTTCACAATGTGAACAATCGTGCACTGTCTCAATTTTTTCGCGTTTTTTATGCCTCTATGGTCACTATGTTTTAATGTGATATGTACTATGTGTTGGTGTATATTACATATTGTCAATGTCAGTATGCTTTAATGTGATGTGTACTGTGTTGATGTATATTACACTTTGTCACTATGTTTCGATATGATGTGTACTGTGTTGATGTCTATTGCATATTGTCACAACATTTTGATGTGATGTGCACTGTATGTTGATGTATATTACATATTGTCACAACATTTTAATGTGATGTGCACTGTGTGTTGATGTATATTACATATTGTCACCACAGACCCCTGACGGGGGCAGAGCTGCAGGAGAGAGCGAAGAGAGCTCGGGAGCTCTACAGTCAGAACATGGCGCAGACTGGCACCCTGGACAACGGAGTCAGTGAGCCAAAGGAAGATACAGGTAGAGAGTATTTTTCAAAGAACAGTCTGCGTACCTAAAGGACTTCCAGATAGCATCTATTTTTGACAGACGTCGTTAAGCCATCTATTTTTGACAGACAGTCGTTTTAAGCCATCTATTTTTGACAGACAGCCATTAAGCCATCTATTTTGACACGGTCGTTAAGCCATCAATTTTTGACAGAGTCTTTAGGCCATCTATTTTTGACAGACAGCCGTTAAGCCATCTATTTTGACAGACGTCTTTTAAGCCATCTATTTTTGACGACAGTCGTTAACCCAAAGGGGAAGTTATAGGTTGGTCTGATTTAAAAGAAGAGTCAGTAACCAAAGTTCAGGTAGCATCTGATTTGAAAGAACAATCATGAACCAAACAAAGATACAGGTAGCATCTGATTTGAAGAATAATCACTGAACCAAAGATACAGGTAAGTTGTTTTGAAAAAATAATCACTAAACCAAACAAAGTTTAAGGTAAGGGCTGATTTGAAAGAACAATCACTGAACCAAACGAAGATACAGGTAGGGTCTGATTTGAAAGAAAAAATCACTGAACCAAACAAAGTATAGGTAATGTCTGATTTGAAAGAACAATCAGTGAAGCAAAGAAAGACACGTCAGTAAAACTGAAGCTGCTGACAAGTTGGATTCTTATACCCACTGAAGAGAGTCCAGATGGATGTACCAGCCCAATATGTTTGTATAATGTGGCCCTAACCCCACTGAAAAGAGTCCAGAATGGATGTACCACCCCAATATGTTTTTATAATGTGGACTCCTAAGCCACTGAAAAGAGTCCAGATGGATGTACCAGCCCAATATGTTTTTACAATGTGGACTCCTAAGCCACTGAAAAGAAAGGGGGTGGACATACCAGCTGAGTATGTTACGACAGTTTGTATCTTACAGCCATTGAACAGAAACAGGATGAGTGTGTCACCCCAGTATGTTATTGACAATAAAGACTTTTACTGCCTTTGATAGAAAAAATATGATGCATCAGCCGGTAAAATTATGGCCCAAGTGGATTGTTACAGCCTCAGAACGGAAACAAGATGGGCATACCAGCCTATTTATGTTATTGACAATGGGGACTGTTGTGGCCCTCAACAAAAAGAAGATGGACATACCAGCCTAGTATGTTATTGACAATGTGGACTGTTGTGGCCACTCAACAGAAAGAAGATGGACATACCAGCCTAGTATGTTTTTGAAAATGTGGACTGTTGTGGCCACTCAACAGAAAGAAGATGGACATACCAGCCTAGTATGTTATGACAATGTGGACTGTTGTGGCCACTCAACAGAAAGAAGATGGACATACCAGCCTAGTATGTTTTTGACAATGTGGACTGTTTGTGGCCACTCAACAGAAAGAGATGGACATAAACCCTAGTATGTTATTGACAATGTGGATGTTGTGGCCACTCAACAGAAAAAGATGGACATACCAGCCTAGTAGGGTTATTGACAATGTGGACTGTTGTGGCCCACTCAACAAAAAGAAGATGGACATCCCACCCTAGTATGTATTGACAATGTGGACTGTTGTGGCCACTCAACAGAACAAAGAGGGGTGTGTCAGCCCAGTTGTTATTGACAATCTGGCCCTATGGGTTGTTGTGCGGACCGTGTGAACTCATGTGGTGTGGTGTGGACAGTGTAAAACTGTTGTGGAGGTGGTGTGAACTCTATGTGGGTGTGGTTTTCACTGTGGTCAATATGAAACTCTGTGTGGGTGTGGTGTGGACAGTGTGAAGTCTATGTGGGTTGTGTGGAGAGTGTGAACTCTATGTGGGTGTGGTGTTCACTGTGGTCAATATGAACTCTCAATGGTGTGGACAATGTGAACTCTATGTGGGTTGTGTCGAGAGTGTGAACTATATGTGGTGTGGTGTGAACTCTATGTGGGTGTGGTGTTAAATGTGGTCAGTATGAACTCTGTATGGGTGTGGTGTGGACAATTTTGAACTCTGTGGGGGTTTGTGGTGTGGACAATGTGAACTCTGTGTGGGTGTGGTGTGGACAATGGAACTCTGTGGTGTGGGTGTGGTGTGGACAATCTGAACTCTATGTGGGGGGGTGGGGACACTGTGAACTCTATGTGGGTGTGGTGTGGACAATGTAAAATCTGTGTGGGTGGGGTTTGTGGACAATGTGAACTCTATGTGGGTGTGGTGTGGACAGTGTACTCCTTTGTGGTGTGGTGTTCACTGGACAATGTGAACTCTCTATGTGGGTTTGGTTGTGGACAATGTGAACTTTGTGGACGTGGTGGGGACAGTGTGAACTCTGTGTAGTGTGGTGTGAACTCTGTGTGGTGTGGTCATTGTGAACTCTATGTGGTTCTGGTGTGGACAATGTGAATTGTATGTGGGAGTGGTGTGGAAAAAGGGAACTCTATGTGGTTGTGGTTTGGGAAACAATGTGAAATGTATGTGGAGTGGTGTGGACAATGTGAACTCTGTGTGTGTGGGTGTGGTGTGGACAATCTGAACTCTATGTGGGTGTGGTGTGGACACTGTGAACTCTATGTGGGGTGTGGTGTGGACAATGTGAACTCTGTGTGGGTGTGGTGGGGGACAATGTGAACTCTATGTGGGTGTGGTGTGGACAGTGTACCCCGTGTGGGTGTGGTGTTCATGGACAATGTGAACTCTCTATGGGGGTTTTTGTGTGGGACAATGTGAACTGTATGTGGACGTGGGGGGGACAGTGTGAACTCTGTGTAGTGTGGTGTGAACTCTGTGTAGTGTGGTGTGGTCATTGTAAACTCTATGTGGTTCTGGGTGTGGACAATGTGAATTGTATGTGGGAGTGGTGTGGACAAAGTGAACTCTATGTGGGTGTGGTGTGGGCAATGTGAACTCTATGTGGGTGTGGTGTGGGCAATGTAAAACTCTATGTGGGGGTGTGAGGTGGACAATTGAACTCTATGTGGCTTTTGGTGTGGACAATGTGAAATGTATGTGGGATGGTGTGGACAAAGTGAACTCTATGGGGGTGTGGTGTGGACAATGTAAACTCTATGTGGGTGTGGTGCGGACAATGTGAACTCTATGGGGGTGTGGTGTGGACAATGTAACTCTATGTGGGTGTGGGTGGACAGTGTGAACTGTATGTGGGTGTGGTGTAGACAGTGTGAACTCTATGTGGGTGGTGTGGACAGTGTGAACTGTATTGTGGATGTGGTGTGGACAGTGTGAACTCTATGTGGGTGGGTGTGGACAATGTGAACTCTATGTGGGTGTGGTGTGGACATGGAAACTGTGGGAGTGGTGTGAACTCTAATCAATGTAGTGTGGTGTGGACAATGTGAACCCCTTGTGGATGGGGTTAAGGACAGTGTGAACTCTATGTGTGGTGTGAACTTGATGTAGTGTGGTGTGGACAATGTGAACTGCAGTGGTGTGGACAATGTAAACTCTGTATGTGGGTGTGGTGTGGACAGTGTAAACTCTATGTGGATGTGTTGTGGACATGTAAAACTCTCTATGTGGGTGTGGTGTGAACTCTATGTTGTGTGGTCACTGGTGTGGACAATGTGAACTCTATGTGAGTGTGGTGTGGACAATGTGAACTCTGTGTAGTGGGGCATGGACAATGTGAACTCTATTGTGTGGTGTGGACATTGTGACTCTGTGTAGTGTGGTGTGGACAATGTGAACTCTTTGTGTGGGTGTAGTGTGAACTTATGTAGTGTGGTGGGACAAGTGAACTCAATTTGGATGTGGTGTGGACAAGTGAACTCTGTGGTGGGGTGTGGACGATGTGAACTCTATGTGGTGTGATGTGGACAATGTGAACTCTATGTAGTGTGATGGGGGGGGGACAATGTGAACTCTGTGTAGGTGGTGTGGACAATGTGAACTCTGTGTAGTGTGGTGTGGACAATGTGAACTCTCTGTGTGGGTGTGGTATGAACTCTATGTAGTGTGGTGTGGACAATGTGAACTTTTTTGGGATGTGGTGTGGACAATGTGAACTCTGTATTGTGGTGTGGACAATATGAACTCTATTTGGATGTGGTGTGGATAGTGTGAACTCTCGTGTGGTGTGAACTTGTGTAGTGTGGTGTGGCCCAATGTGAACTCTGTAGTGTGGTGGGGCAATGTGAAGTGTGGGTGTGGTGTGACAATGTGAACTCTGTAGTGTGGTGGGGACAATGTGAACTCTCTATGTAGTGTGGTGTGGACAATGTGAACTTATTTGGATGTGGGTGGACAATGTGAACTCTGTAGTGTGGTGTGGACAATGTGAAGTGTGGGTGTGGTGTGACAATGTAAAACTCTGTAGTGGGGTTTGGGGGACAATGTGAATCTCTATGTAGTGTGGGTGGAAAATGTGAACTTTTTGGATGTGGTGTGGACAATGTGAACTCTGTAGTGTGGTGTGGACAATGTGAACTCTCTTTTTAGTGTGGTGTGGACAATGTGAACTGTATGTGGTGTGGACAATGTAAACTCTCTATGTATTTGTGTGTGGACAATGTGAACTCTGTGTGTGTGGTGTGGACAATGTGAACTGTATGTGGTGTGGCCCAATGTGAACTCTCTATGTAGTGTGGTGTGGACTATGTAAAACTGTATGTGGTTGTGGACAATGTGAACTCTCTATGTAGTGTGGTGTGGACTATGTGAACTCTCTATGTAGTGTGGTGTGGACAATGTGAACTCTCTATGTAGTTTTGGTGTGGAAATGTGAACTCATTTGGATGGTGTGGCAATGTGAACTGTATGTAGTGTGGTGTGGACAATGTGAATCTCTATGTAGTGTGGTGTGGACAATGTGAACTCTCTATGTAGTGTGGTGTGGACAATGTGAACTCTATTTGGATGTGGTGGGACAATGCGAACTGTAATGTGGTGTGGACAATGTGAACTCTCATGTAGTGTGGTGTGGACTATGTGAACTGTATGTGGTGTGGACAATGTGAATTTCTATGTAGTGTGGTGTGGACCAATGTGAACTCTCTATGTGGTGGGGTGTGGACTATGTGAACTGTATGTAGTGGTTTGGTGGACACTGTAAAACTCTCTATGTGTGTGGTGTGGCTATGTGAACTCTATGTAGTGTGGTGTGGACAATGTGAACTCTCTATGTAGTGTGGTGTGGGACTATGTGAACTGTATGTAGTGTGGTGTGGACAATGTGAACTCTTATGTAGTGTGGTGTGGACTATGTGAAATGTATGTAGTGTGGTGTGGAAAATGTGAACTCTATGTAGTGTGGTGTGGACTATGTGAACTGTATGTAGTGTGGTGTGGACAATGTGAACTCATGTTAGTGTGGTGTGGACTATGTGGACTCAAATGTAGTGTGGTGTGGACAAATGTGAACTCTCTATGCAGTGTGGTGTGGACTATGTGAAATCTTATGTAGTGTGGTGTGGACAATGTGAACTCTATTTGGGATGTGGTGTGGACAATGTGAACTCTGTAGTGGGGTGTGGACAATGTGAACTCTCTATGTAGTGTGGTGTGGACAATGTGAACTGTATGTGGTGTGGACAATGTAAACTCTCTATGTAGTGTGGTGTGGACAATGTGAACTCTGTGTAGTGTGGTTGTGGACAATGTAAACTGTATGTGGTGTGGAAAATGTGAACTCTCTATGTGTGTGGTGTGGACTATGTAAAATGTATGTGGTTGGACAATGTGAACTTTCTATGTAGTGTGGTGTGGACAATGTGAACTGTCTATGTAGTGTGGTGTGGACAATGTGAACTCTCTATGTAGTGGGGTGTGGACAATGTGAACTCTCTATGTAGTGTGGTGTGGCCCAATGTAAAACTCTATGTGGGTGTGGTGTGGACAATGTGAATCTATTTGGATGTGGTGTGGACAATGTGAACTGTATGTAGTGTGGTGTGGAAAATGTGAAATCTCATGTAGTGTGTGTGGGACAAGTGAACTCTATTTGGATGGGGTGTGGACAATGTGAACTCTATTTGGATGTGGTGTGGACAATGTGAACTGTATGTAGTGTGGTGGGGACAATGTGAACTCTCTATGTAGTGTGGTGTGGACAATGTGAACTTCTATGTAGTGTGGTGTGGACAATGTAAAACTCTATTTGGATGTGGTGTGGACAATGCGAACTGTATGTGGTGTGGACAATGTGAACTCTCTATGTAGTATGGTGGGACTATGTAAAACTGTATGTGGTGTGGACAATGTGAATTTCTAGTAGTGTGGTGTGGACAATGTGAACTCTCTTGTGGTGTGGGGGGACTATGTGAACTGTATGTAGTGTGGTGTGGACACTGTGAACTCTCTATGTAGTGTGGTGTGGCTATGTGAACTGTATGTAGTGTGGTGTGGACAATGTGAACTCTCAATGTGTGGGGTGTGGACTAGTGAACTGTATGTAGTGTGGTGTGGACAATGTGAACTCTCTAGTAGTGTGGTGTGGACTATGTGAACTGTATGTAGTGTGGTGTGGACAATGTGAACTCTATTGTAGTGTGGTTGTGGACTATGTGAACTCTATTTAGTGTGGTGTGGACAATGTGAACTTCTATGTCGTGTGTGGACTATGTGAACTCTATGTAGTGTGGTGTGGACAATGTGAACTCTCTATTTTAGTGTGGTGTGGACTATGTGACTGTATGTAGTGTGGTGTGGGACAATGTGAACTCTCTATGTAGTGTGGTGTGGACTATGTGGACTTATTTTAGTGTGGTGTGGACAATTGAACTCTCTATGCAGTGTGGTGTGGACTATGTGAACTCTCTATGTAGTGTGGTGTGGACAATGTGAACTCTCTATGTAGTGTGGTGTGGACTATGTGAACTGTATGTGGTGTGGACAATGTGAACTTTCTATGTAGTGTGGTGTGGCAATGTGAACTCTCTGTGCAGGTGGTGTGGACAAGTGAACTCACTCTATGTAGTGTGTGTGGACTATGTGAACTCTATGTAGTGTGGTTGGACAATGTGAACTCTGTGCAGTGTGGTTGTGGACAATGTGAACTGTATGTAGTGTGGTGTGGACTATGTGAACTGAATGTGGTGTGGAAAATTGTGAACTCTCTATGTAGTGTGGTGTGGACTTTTGTGAACTCTCTATGAAAGGGGGGTGTGGACAATGTGAACTCTCTATGTAGTGTGGTGTGGACTATGTGAACTGTATGTGGTGTGGACATGTGAACTTTCTATGTAGTGTGGTGTGGACAATGTGAACTCTATGTAGTGTGGTGTGGACTATGTGAACTGTATGTGGTGTGGACAATGTAAAATCTCTATGTAGTGTGTGTGGACTATGTGAACTGTATGTGGTGTGGACAATGTGAACTGTTATGTAGTGTGGTGTGGACAATGTGAACTCTCTATGTAGTGTGGTGTGGACTATGTGAACTGTATGTGGTTGTGGAAAATGTGAACTCTCTATGTAGTGTGGTGTGGACTAGGTGAACTCTCTATGTAGTGTGGTGTGGACAATGTGAACTCTCTATGTAGTGTGGTGTGGACTATGTGAACTGTATTGGTGGGCCCAATGTGAACTTTTATGTAGGGGTGGTGTGGACAATGGGAAACTCTCTGTGCAGCGTGGTGGGACAATGTGAACTCTCTATGTAGTGTGGTGTGGACTATGTGAACTCTAGTGTGTGGTGTGGACAATGTGAACTCTCTGTGCAGTGTGGTGTGGACAATGTGAACTGTATGTAGTGTGGTGGGGGACTAGTGACTGTATGTGGGTGGGACAATGTGAACTCTCTATTAGTGTGGTGTGGACTATGTGAACTCTTCTATGTAGTGTTGTGTGGACAATGTGAACTCTTATGTAGTGTGGTGTGGACTATGTGAACTCTCTATGTAGTGTGTTGGAAAATGTGAACTCTCTATGTAGTGTGGTGTGGACAATGTGAACTCTTATGTAGTGTGGTGTGGACTATGTGAACTGTATGTGGTGTGGAAAATTTGTGAACTTTCTATGTAGTGTGGTGTGGACAATGTGAACTCTCTGTGCAGCGTGGTGTGTATAATGTGAACTCTCTGTGTGGTGGGGTTTCAATGTGAACTCTGTGTAGCGGGGTTTGTGGACATGTGAACTCTATGTAGTGTGGTGTGGACTATATGAACTGTATGTGGATGTGGTGTGGAAAATTTATGAACTCTGTGTAGTGTGGTGTGGACAATGTGAACTGTATGTGGTTGTGGTGTGTACAGTGTGAACTCTTTTAGTTTTGGTGTGGACAATATAAACTGTATGTGGTGGGGACAATGTGGACTGTATGTGGTGTGGACAATGGGGGACTATGTGGTGTGGACAATGTGAACTCTATGTGGACAGAGGCCCGGCGGGCGGCAGTCCACAGTCTGAGGAGAACTGGTCAGTCCGGAGCAGGACAATGAGCAAGGGACCTGCCTTCATCGCCTTTGCACGCATTTTCAGTGGTCAGCTGCGGAGCGGCCAGCGCTGTTTGTGCTTGGACCTAAGCACAACCCCACCACCGCCCTGAGTCGGGTTTCAGTGGATGTCTGGTGTGTGTATCTGTTTGATTGTCAATCCACCATAATCACTACCATCCAAATATATCTACCATTCTACAAAATAACTATAAACCCTACCTTTTTCACTCCTACCCCCCCCTAAAGACCCCCCTGGCCCCCCCCCCCTGGTACTTTTTTCACTCCTACCCCCACCCCCAAAAGACCCCCTGGCCCCCTCCCCTGTACTATTTCACTCCTACCCCCACCCCCTAAAGACCCCCGGCCCCTCCCCTGTACTATTTCATCCTGCCCCCACCCCTAAAGACCCCCTGGCCCCCCCCCCTGTACTATTTCACTCTACCCCACCCCTAAAGACCCCTCCCCCCCTGGCCCCCCCCCTGTACATTTCACTCCTCCCCCCACCCCTAAAGACGCCCCTGGCCCCCTCCCCTGTACTATTTCGGCTTCCATTATCCCCTTTTGGGCGGCTGTTTTGATCTTGCGCCAAATATGAGAAGATAAGTGGTTTCTCATTCTTCATTTTCACTGTCCTAAAGTTATTTTTTTTGCCTGAGAAGACCCAAGAGGTCGAAATTGCGTCGTGTTTTGTCCTGTACTTTGTCTATGTCCTTGGCGGTAACTAACCCCCTCACTTTCTAAACTTTGCTTCATTTTCCGCACTCTGTCACTTTGTTTTGAAACTATCTGTAGGTTGGTTAGTCTGTCTGTTGGTTTGTCATGTGTGGGGGTTGGTTAGTCTGTCTGTTAGTTGGTTTGTCATGTGTAGGTTGGTTGTCTGTCTGTTGTTGGTTTGTCATGTGTAGGTTGATTAGACTGTCTGTTAGTTGGTTTTCATGTGTAGGTTGGTTAGTCTGTCTGTTAGTTGGTTTGTCATGTGTAAGTTGGTTAGTCTGTCTGTTAGTTGGTTTGTCATGTGTAGGTTGGTTAGTCTCTCTGTTAGTTGGTTTGTCATGTGTAGGTTGGTTAGTCTCTCTGTTAGTTGGTTTGTCATGTGTAGGTTGGTTAGTCTGTCTGTTAGTTGGTTTTGTCAGTGTAGGTTGGTTGTCTGTCTGTTAGTTGGGTTTTGTCATGTGTAGGTTGGTTAGTCTGTCTGTTGGGTTGGTTTGTCACCTGTAGGTTGGTTAGGTCTGTCTGTTAGTTGGTTTGTCATGTTAGGTTGGTTAGTCTGTCTGTTAGTTGGTTTGTCATGTGTAGGTTGGTTAGTCTGTCTGTTAGTTGGTTTGTCATGTGTAGGTTGGTTAGACTGTCTGTTAGTTGGTTTGTCATGTGTAGGTTGGTTAGTCTGTCTGTTAGTTGGTTTGTCATGTGAAAGTTGGTTAGTCTGTCTGTTATTTGGTTTGTCATGTTAGGTTGGTTAGTCTGTCTGTTAGTTGGTTTGTCATGTGTAGGTTGGTTAATCTCTCTGTTAGTTGGTTTGTCATGTGTAGGTTGGTTAGTCTCTCTGTTAGTTGGTTTGTCATGTGTAGGTTGGTTAGTCTCTCTGTTAGTCGGTTTGTCATTTGGTTGGTTAGTCCCCTTGTTAGTTGGTTTTCACCGTTTTGGTTGGTTGTTTTTGGTTAAAAAATA
>JAFLJL010015675.1:43374-71284 GCA_018398815.1 Conus ventricosus
GATCAACTTGCCCGTGTTGAAGTGGCGCCCCACTGGCTGTTGGTGTTTCAGCATTGCGGACTTTGCCGCCATGTATTCAGCCAAGCTGTCCATCAAGCAGGACGTGCTGCAGAGGACGCTGTGGGGAGACTACTATGTCCACATGAAAGCCAAGCGGGTCGTGAAAGGCGCCCAGGTCTGGTGCTCAGTGTCCTGTGTTCTGTCATCTCCTGTCTTCTGTCTTCTGTCTACTGTTCTGTGTTCTGTCCTCTCTTGTCTTCTGTCTGCTGTTCTGTGTTCTGTCATCTCCTGTGTTCTGTCATCTCCTGTCTTCTGTCTGCTGTTCTGTATTCTGTCATCTTCTGTCTACTGTTCTGTGTTCTGTCCTCTCTTGTCTTCTGTCTGCTGTTCTGTGTTCTCTCATCTCCTGTCTTCTGTCTTCTGTCTACTGTTCTGTGTTCTGTCATCTCCTGTCTTCTGTCTGCTGTTCTGTGTTCTGTCATCTCCTGTCTGCTGTTCTGTGTTCTGTCATCTCCTGTCTTCTGTCTGCTGTTCTGTGTTCTGTCATCTCCTGTCTTCTGTCTTCTGTCTACTGTTCTGTGTTCTGTCATCTCCTGTCTGCTGTTCTGTGTTCTGTCATCTCCTGTCTTCTGTCTGCTGTTCTGTGTTCTGTCATCTCCTGTCTTTTGTTCTGTCATCTCCTGTCTTCTGTCTGCTGTTCTGTGTTCTGTCATCTCCTGTCTTCTGTTCTGTCATCTCCTGTCTTCTGTCTGCTGTTCTGTGTTCTGTCATCTCCTGTCTTCTGTCTTCTGTCTACTGTTCTGTCATCTCCTGTCTTCTGTTCTGTCATCTCCTGTCTTCTGTCTGCTGTTTCTGTGTTCTGTCATCTCCTGTCTTCTGTCTTCTGTCTACTGTTCTGTGTTCTGTCATCTCCTGTCTTCTGTCTTCTGTCTACTGTTCTGTCATCTCCTGTCTCTTCTGTCTACTGTTCTGTCATCTCCTGTCTCTTCTGTCTTCTGTTCTGTCATCTCCTGTCTTCTCTCTGCTGTTCTGTGTTCTGTCATCTCCTGTCTTCTGTCTTCTGTCTGCTGTTCGTCATCTCCTGTCTTCTCTCTGCTGTTCTGTGTTCTGTCATCTCCTGTCTCCTGTCTTCTGTCTGCTGTTCTGTCATCTCCTGTCTCCTGTCTTCTGTCTGCTGTTCTGTGTTCTGTCATCTCCTGTCTTCTGTCTGCTGTTCTGTGTTCTGTCATCTCCTGTCTTCTGTCTTCTGTCTGCTGTTCTGTGTTCTGTCATCTCCTGTCTTCTGTCTTCTGTCTACTGTTCTGTCATCTCCTGTCTTCTGTCTGCTGTTCTGTGTTCTGTCATCTCCTGTCTTCTGTCTGCTGTCTGCTGTTCTGTGTTCTGTCATCTCCTGTCTTCTGTCTTCTGTCTGCTGTTCTGTCATCTCCTGTCTTCTGTCTTCTGTCTGCTGTTCTGTCATCTCCTGTCTTCTGTCTGCTGTTCTGTGTTCTGTCATCTCCTGTCTTCTGTCTGCTGTCTGCTGTTCTGTGTTCTGTCATCTCCTGTCTTCTGTCTGCTGTCTGCTGTTCTGTGTTCTGTCATCTCCTGTCTTCTGTCTGCTGTCTGCTGTTCTGTGTTCTGTCATCTCCTGTCTTCTGTCTGCTGTCTGCTGTTCTGTGTTCTGTCATCTCCTGTCTTCTGTCTGCTGTCTGCTGTTCTGTGTTCTGTCATCTCCTGTCTTCTGTCTGCTGTCTGCTGTTCTGTGTTCTGTCATCTCCTGTCTCCTGTCTTCTGTCTGCTGCTCGCTGTTCTGTGTTCTGTCATCTCCTGTCTTCTGTCTGCTGTCTGCTGTTCTGTGTTCTGTCATCTCCTGTCTTCTGTCTGCTGTCTGCTGTTCTGTGTTCTGTCATCTCCTGTCTTCTGCTGGTTCTGGTGGCTGGCCTCTCTCCTTTGGATTCACTCCGCTGTCTCCATGTAGTGGCACTGTCTGATGAGAAGGGAAAGAAGGGGTGGATTCTCTCTGCTGTCTCCATGTAGTGTGCACTGTCTGAGAAGGGGAAAGAAGGGGTGGATTCTCTCTGCTGTCTCCATGTAGGTGCACTGTCTGAGAAGGGGAAAGAAGGGGGTGGATTCTCTCTGCTGTCTCCATGTAGTGTGCACTGTCTGATGAGAAGGGGAAAGAAGGGAGTGGATTCTCTCTGCTGTCTCCATGTAGTGTGCACTGTCTGAGAAGGGGAAAGAAGGGAGTGGATTCTCTCTGCTGTCTCCATGTAGTGTGCACTGTCTGAGAAGGGGAAAGAAGGGAGTGGATTCTCTCTGCTGTCTCCATGTAGTGTGCACTGTCTGAGAAGGGGAAAGAAGGAGTGGATTCTCTCTGCTGTCTCCATGTAGTGTGCACTGTGGTGAGAAGGGGAAAGAAGGGGGTGGATTCTCTCTGCTGTCTCCATGTAGTGTGCACTGTCTGATGAGAAGGGGAAAGAAGGGGGTGGATTCTCTCTGCTGTCTCCATGTAGTGTGCACTGTGGTGAGAAGGGGAAAGAAGGGGGTGGATTCTCTCTGCTGTCTCCATGTAGTGTGCACTGTCTGAGAAGGGGAAAGAAGGGGGTGGATTCTCTCTGCTGTCTCCATGTAGTGTGCACTGTCTGAGAAGGGGAAAGAAGGGAGTGGATTCTCTCTGCTGTCTCCATGTAGTGTGCACTGTCTGATGAGAAGGGGAAAGAAGGGGGTGGATTCTCTCTGCTGTCTCCATGTAGTGTGCACTGTGGTGAGAAGGGGAAAGAAGGGGGTGGATTCTCTCTGCTGTCTCCATGTAGTGTGCACTGTCTGATGAGAAGGGGAAAGAAGGGGGTGGATTCTCTCTGCTGTCTCCATGTAGTGTGCACTGTCTGAGAAGGGGAAAGAAGGGGGTGGATTCTCTCTGCTGTCTCCATGTAGTGTGCACTGTCTGAGAAGGGGAAAGAAGGGGGTGGATTCTCTCTGCTGTCTCCATGTAGTGTGCACTGTCTGATGAGAAGGGGAAAGAAGGGGTGGATTCTCTCTGCTGTCTCCATGTAGTGTGCACTGTCTGAGAAGGGGAAAGAAGGGGTGGATTCTCTCTGCTGTCTCCATGTAGTGTGCACTGTCTGATGAGAAGGGAAGGAAGGGAGGGTGAGACGACCTGCATTACGGGTACTTCAATATTGACATAACATTGGATAATGTCTTATAGCCATGTAAGGAGTAAGCCAGACAGAAGGGAAGGAGTTAGAGAGGACTTGAAGGTTGGTGTTGGAACATGACAGAAAACTGTTAAGCCAACTTTTCAGAGAGAGTTCAGGTGATGTGGGGAGGGGAGGGATGAGGGGGCATGGTGGTGGCTGTCAGTGTCAGGTCACATTGGAGGGGTCAGAGAGAAGGGTCAGCAGCGTGAGAACAGAATGTGCCCATGTTGATATGCCACGTGTTGGGCAGGTGACAGTGTTTTTGATGTGACTAGTTTGAAACATTGGAAGTCCTTTAACATTGGAAGAAGACTGGTTATTGCAGCGATAGACAGGCAAAGGCTCAGTCCTTTAACACTGGAAGAAGACTGGTTATTGCAGAGATAGACAGGCAAAGGCACAGTCCTTTAACACTGGAAGAAGACTGTTATTGCAGTGATAGACAGGCAAAGGCACAGTCCTTTAAGATTGGAAGAAGACTGTTATTGCAGCGATAGACAGGCAAAGGCACAGTCCTTTAACATTGGAAGAAGACTGGTTATTGCAGCGATAGACAGGCAAAGGTACTGTCCTTTAACACTGGAAGAAGACTGGTTATTGCTGTGATAGACAGGCAAAGGCACAGTCCTTTAACACTGGAAGAAGACTGGTTATTGCAGCGATAGACAGGCAAAGGCACAGTCCTTTAACATTGGAAGAAGACTGGTTATTGCAGCGATAGACAGGCAAAGCCACAGTCCTTTAACGTTGGAAGAAGACTGGTTATTGCTGTGATGCGACAGGCAAAGGCACAGTCCTTTAACATTGAAAGAAGACTGGTTATTGCAGTGAACGTTCGACGACTCCCAGTGTGATCCATAAGAGTTGAACTCTTCTTGAAACAATGAGGTTTCAAGTTTCTTTTCATAGCTGGGTGGAGGACAGTCCACACAGAAGAATAGGCTTGAATAACCAGGGAAGTGTTGAGTAACTTGTCCTGCTTCAAAACCATCGTGGGACAAGGCAAACCTGTGTGAGAAGGAAAGAGACTGTTTTGTAGGCCATGGTGATGTACTGTCCTGGTCACATTGTCAGGGGTGGTTACTCTGTCACATTGTCAGGGGTGGTTACTCTGTCACAATGTCAGGGGGATTACTCTGTCACATTGTCAGGGGTGGTTACTCTGTCTTTGTCATGTTATCAGGGTGGTTACTCTGTCGCTGTCATTCAGGGTGGTTACTTTGTCCCTATCATGTTGTCAGGGGTGGTTACTTTGTCCCTATCATGTTGTCAGGGGTGGTTACTTTGTCCCTGTCACATTGTCAGGGGTGGTTACTCTGTCCTTGTCATGTTGTCAGGGTGGTTACTCTGTCCTTGTCATGTTGTCAGGGGTGGTTACTCTGTCCCTGTCACATTGTCAGGGTGGTTACTCTGTCCTTGTCATGTTGTCAGGGGTGGTTACTCTGTCCTTGTCATGTTGTCAGGGGTGGTTACTCTGTCCTTGTCATATTGTCAGGGTGGTTACTTTGTCACATTGTCAGGGGTGGTTACTCTGTCCTTGTCATGTTGTCAGGGGTGGTTACTCTGTCCTTGTCATGTTGTCAGGGGTGGTTACTCTTTTCCTTGTCATGTTGTCAGGGGTGGTTACTCTTCCTTGTCATGTTGTCAGGGTGGTTACTCTGTCCTTGTCATATTGTCAGGGGTGGTTACTCTGTCCTTGTCATATTGTCAGGGGTGGTTACTCACTCTCCGTCGTATTGTCAGGGGTGGTTACTTTGACCCTGTCATATTGTCAGGGGTGGTTACTTTGTCACATTGTCAGGGGTGGTTACTCTGCCCTTGTCACATTGTCAGGGTGGTTACTTTGTCCCTGTCACATTGTCAGGGTGGTTACTCTGCCCTTGTCACATTGTCAGAGGTGGTTACTTTGTCACATTGTCAGGGGTGGTTACTTTGTCACATTGTCAGGGTGATTACTCTGCCCTTGTCATATTGTCAGGGGTGGTTACTTTGTCACATTGTCAGGGGTGGTTACTCTGCCCTTGTCACATTGTCAGGGGTGGTTACTCTGCCCTTGTCACATTGTCAGGGTGGTTACTTTGTCACATTGTCAGGGGTGGTTACTCTGCCCTTGTCATATTGTCAGGGGTGGTTACTTTGTCCTTGTCATATTGTCAGGGGTGGTTACTCTGTCCTTGTCATGTTGTCAGGGGTGGTTACTCTGCCTTGTCATGTTGTCAGGGTGGTTACTCTGTCCTTGTCATATTGTCAGGGTGGTTACTCTGTCCCTGTCATATTGTCAGGGGTGGTTACTCTGTCTGGTCACATTCAGACATTGTCAGGGGTGGTTACACCCGGTGTTGATGAAGAAAAGTGTGTGAAGGTGTGATGGTGTTTCTTTGCAGTCCAAGGGAAGAAGCCGCTGTTTGTGCAGTTTGTTCTTGACAATATCTGGGCAGTGTACGAGGCCATCATGCACAAAAGGTGAGACACTCTTTGTGTGCCTCTGCCTGTCTGCCTGCCTGTCTGTCTGCCTGCCTGTCTGTCTGTCAGTCAGTTTGTCTGTCTGTTAGTCTCTTGGCCTGCTTGTCTGTCTTTTTTCCTTTCTTTCCCAATGCTGGTACTACTACTATGTCTATTGGCTGTGTGCGTTGACAGTGACAAAGACATGTTGACTCTCAACAAAGACACGTTGACTGATCATCGATGGCTTGCTTTCAATAAGCATGGCTTAGAGGATCCTCACTCCCAACAAAGACACGTTGACTCCCAACAAAGACATGTTGACTCCCAACAAAGACACGTTGACTCCCAACAAAGACACGTTGACTGATCATCAATGGCTTGCTTTCAATAAGCATGGCTTAGAGGATCCTCACTCCCAACAAAGACACGTTGACTCCCAACAAAGACACGTTGACTCCCAACAAAGACACGTTGACTGATCATCGATGGCTTGCTTTCAATAAGCATGGCTTAGAGGATCCTCACTCCCAACAAAGACATGTTGACTCCCAACAAAGACATGTTGACTCCCAACAAAGACACGTTGACTGATCATCGATGGCTTGCTTTCAATAAGCATGGCTTAGAGGATCCTCACTCCCAACAAAGACACGTTGACTCCCAACAAAGACACGTTGACTCCCAACAAAGACACGTTGACTGATCATCGATGGCTTGCTTTCAATAAGCATGGCTTAGAGGATCCTCACTCCCAACAAAGACATGTTGACTCCCAACAAAGACACGTTGACTCCCAACAAAGACACGTTGACTGATCATCGATGGCTTGCTTTCAATAAGCATGGCTCAGAGGATCCTCACTCCCATCACAAAGACACGTTGAATCCCAACAAAGACACGTTGACTCCCAACAAAGACACGTTGACTGATCATCGATGGCTTGCTTTCAATAAGCATGGCTCAGAGGATCTCACTCCATCAAGATCCTCACTGCCAACAAAGACACGTTGACTGATCATCGATGCTTGCTTTCAATAAGCATGGCTCAGAGGATCCTCACTCCCAACAAAGACACGTTGACTGATCATGTTGGCTTGCTTTCAATAAGATGGCTCAGAGGTTCCTACACACCATCTGGCTGGATGTACACAGGCAACAGCAACAAAGACACGTTGACTGATCATTGTTGGCTTGCTTTCAATAAGCATGGCTCAGAGGATCTCACTGCAAACAAAGACACGCTGACTGATCATTGTTGGCTTGCTTTCAATAAGTATGGTGCAGAGGATCCTCACTCCACAGAAATCATGTGCATGTGCTGTATTGTACATCTTCCACATTGGACTCGAACCCAGCCCCTTTCAGTTCCTTTCTTTGACCAGTCTGGAGCCCTTCTACTGACTTCCACCTGTGGAATGTACCTGACTTCCACCTGTGAATGTACCGACTTCCCTGTGGAATGTACCTGACTTTCAACCTGGGCCGTTCCCATGTAAAGGGTGGAAGGAAGGAGGTGGAATGTACCTGACTTCCACCTGTGGAATGTACCTGACTTCCACCTGTGGAATGTACCTGACTTCCACCTGTGGAATGTACCTGACTTTCAGCCTGTGCCGTTCCCATGTAAAGGGTGGAAGGAAGGAGGTGGAATGTACCTGACTTTCAACCTGGGCCGTTCCCATGTAAAGGGTGGAAGGAAGGAGGTGGAATGTACCTGACTTTCAACCTGGGCCGTTCCCATGTAAAGGGTGGAAGGAAGGAGGTGGAATGTACCTGACTTCCACCTGTGAATGTACCTGACTTCCACCTGTGGAATGTACTGACTTCCACCTGTGGAATGTACCTGACTTTCACCTGGGCTGTTCCCATGTAAAGGGTGGAAGGAAGGAGGTGGAATGTACCTGACTTTCAACCTGGGCCGTTCCCATGTAAAGGGTGAAAGGAAGGAGGTGGAATGTACCTGACTTTCAGCCTGGGCCGTTCCCATGTAAAGGGTGGAAGGAAGGAGGTGGAATGTACCTGACTTTCAGCCTGGGCCGTTCCCATGTAAAGGGTGAAAGGAAGGGTGGAATGTACCTGACTTCAGCCCAGGCCGTTCCCATGTAAAGGGTGGAAGGAAGAGGTGGATGTACCTGACTTTCGCCTGTGGGCCGTTCCCATGTAAGGTGGAAGGAAGGAGGTGGAATGTCCTGACTTTCAGCCTGGGGCCCTTCCATGTAAGGGTGGAAGGAAGGAGTGGAATGTACCTGACTTTCAACCTGGGCCGTTCCCATGTAAAGGGTGGAAGGAAGGAGTGGAATGTACCTGACTTTCAACCTGGGCCGTTCCCATGTAAAGGGTGGAAGGAAGGAGGTGGAATGTACCTGACTTTCAACTGGGCCGTTCCCATTTAAAGGGTGGAACGTAGGGGGTGTCCCAAATATTCTGTGCACATGATGCAACCAGTTTCCTCACTTCTTGAAAGGGAATTTTCTTTTCCATGCTGACTTTTTGAGTGGATGTTTCATGTTGCCGCTGTGGGAAGTCCCATGAGGAAGAGGGGTGGCTGCCTGCCACTCCAGTTGGCTCCAACTAGTCCAAGGGCTGGTCCCTGGCAAGGCCCTTCATGGACTGCTTTGCAGCAACGACCACACGTCTCCTCCCCTGAGCATCTGTCACAAAGATGATTAAATTTCTCACAGCAAAAGAATCTCTTTGGACAGGGACGTCTAGGTCTACTCTGACCCTGAGGTCGCCATCTCTGATCGTCTGTAGTCTGTGGTCCTAATTCGCTCCTGATCGCTGCATCCAAAACACCTTTGAGATCATTACTCATGATGACTCCTTTGAGATCATTACTCATGATGACTCTTTTGAGATCATTACTCATGATGACTCCTTTGAGATCATTACTCATGATGACTCCTTTGGATGAGTTCAGGTGTTTGTGTGAAGACACCCTGATCCCCAGGCAAAGAGAGTGAACAATGATCTGCACTGTGTGTTGACAGAGACTAAGAGATGTGAACAATGATGTGCACTGTGTGTTGACAGAGACAAAGATGTGAACACAATCTGTACTATGTGTGTTGACAGAGACTAAGAGATGTGAACAGTGATCTGTACTGTGTGTTGACAGAGACAAAGAAATGTGAACAATGATGCACACTGTGTGTTGACAGAGACAAAGAGATGTGAACAATGATGCGCACTGTGTGTTGACAGAGACAAAGAGATGTGAACAATGATGCACACAGTGTGTTGACAGAGACAAAGAGATGTGAACAATGATGCACACTGTGTGTTGACAGAGGAAAAGAGATGTGAACAATGATGCGCACTGTGTGTTGACATAGACAAAGAGATGTGAACAATGATGCACACAGTGTGTTGACAGAGACAAAGAGATGTGAACAATGATGCACCACTGTGTGTTGACAGATGTGAACAATGATGCACACTGTATGTTGACAGAGGAAAAGAGATGTGAACAATGTGCAGCACGGTGTGTTGACAGAGACAAAGAGATGTGAACAATGATGCACACAGTGTGTTGACAGAGACAAAGAGATGTGAACAATGATGCACACTGTGTGTTGACAGAGGAAAAGAGATGTGAACAATGATGCGCACTGTGTGTTGACATAGACAAAGAGATGTGAACAATGATGCACACAGTGTGTTGACAGAGACAAAGAGATGTGAACAATGATGCACCACTGTGTGTTGACAGATGTGAACAATGATGCACACTGTATGTTGACAGAGGAAAAGAGATGTGAACAATGGTCCACACGGTGTGTTGACAGAGACAAAGAATGTGAACAATGATGCACACTGTGTGTTGACAGAGACAAAGAGATGTGAACAATGATGCACCACTGTGTGTTGACAGAGACAAAGAGATGTGAACAATGATGCACACTGTGTGTTGACAGAGACAAAGAGATGTGAACAATGATGCGCACGGTGTGTTGACAAGACAAAGATGTGAACAATGATGCACACGGTGTGTTGACAGAGACAAAGAGATGTGAACAATGATGCGCACAGTGTGTTGACAGAGACAGAGATGTGAACAGTGATGCACACGGTGTGTTTGACAGAGACAAAGAGATGAGGGAGAAGATCATCAAGTCTCTGGACCTGAAGGTGGCGCCCAGAGACCTTCGTCACAACGACTTGCGTGTGCAGTTATGTGCTGTCATGTCCCAGTGGCTTCCTTGTCCGACGCTGTTCTCTGTGAGTGCAACACTTTCTCTTCTTTGTTCTTTTTAGTCCCTTCTTCCAGGAACATGACCAGAGGCCTGTAATTACCCATGTCAGATCCACAGTCACTGGAGCTTCCAGGAACATGGCCAGAGGCCTGTAAATACCCATGTCAGATCCACGGTCACTGGAGCTTCCAGGAACATGGCCAGAGGCCTGTAATTACCCATGTCAGATCCACGGTCACTGGAGCTTCCAGGAACATGGCCAAGGGCCAGTAAATACCCATGTCAGATCCACGTCACAGGAGCTTCCAGAACATGGCCAGAGGCCTGTAATTACCCATGTCAGATCCACGGTCACTGGAGCTTCCAGGAACATGGCCAGAGGCCAGTAAATACCCATGTCAGATCCACGGTCACTGGAGAAAACAGAACCCCTCTGCAGTTGTATGCCATCACAGTGAACAAATACATAGACACTAGACATAAAAAATCCACAATTGTTATACTGTCATAGTGAACAAATACATAGACACTAGACTATAAAAAAAATCCATGATTGCACGCTGTTGTAGTGAACAACTACATAGACACTAGACCATAAGAAAATCCACGTTATGTGCTGTCGTAGTGAACAACTACATAGACACTAGACAATAAAAAAATCCATGATTGTATGCTGTCGTAGTGTACAAATACATAGACGCTGGATTATACAACAAAATCCATGGTTATATACCATCACAGTGGATAAGTACATAGACTGTAGACTATGAAAAAATTCAAGGTTGTATGCAGTCGTAGCAAATACATTGACACTAGACTATAAAAAAAATCCAAGGTTGTATGCCATCATAGTGAACAAGCACATAGACACTAGACCATAAAAAATCCAAGGTTGTATGCAGGTACGGTGAACAAATACATAGACTCTGGAACATAAACAGCCCATGATAGTATGCAGCGATTACTATTAAGAGCATTGCTATATCTTAACATACGAAGAGTTCTGTCATCAATATTGAGCACTGACTGACTGTGCAATGCTACATTTCCATTGAGAGCATTGCTATATCTTAACATACAAAGAGTTTGTCATCAATATTGAGTACTGCATTGTCCAGCATTTCTGTATCAGTGTTAGAACATTGTGTGTAATGACATGTCTGTGGTCAGTATTGACGCAGTATTGTGTAACATTTTTGTTGTTGATATTGACATAATTAGATGACTGGCTCCAAATCAGTTTGAATAGTATTGTTTAAAAAAAAAAAAAAAGAGAGAGAGTGTGTGTGGGGATGGGAGAGAATAGGGTTTGGGGGAAAATGGGAGGGAAGGAGAGGATTATGATAAATGACGACTTCAGTGATGTGTGTGTGTGTGTGTGTGTGTGTGTGTGTGTGTGTGTGTGTATGTGTGTGTGTGTGTGTGTGTGTGTGAAAGAGAGAGAGACAAGCTTAGATACGTTGTGTGTGTGTGTGTGTGAATTTCCCCATTCACATGCTGTGGCTGGCTGTCTGTATGTTGTGGTGTGTGTTCTGTATGTGTGGTGGTGTGTGTCTGTATGTGTGGTGGTGTGTGTCAGTATGTGTGGTGGTGTGTGTCTGTATTTGTGGTGGTGTGTGTCTGTATGTATGGTAGTGTGGTGTCTGTAAGTGTGGTGGTGTGTGTCTGTAAGTGTGGTGGTGTGTGTCTGTAAGTGTGGTGGTGTGTGTCTGTATGTATGGTGGTGTGTGTCTGTATGTGGGTGGTGTGTGTCTGTAAGTGTGGTGGTGTGTGTCTGTATGTGTGGTGGTGTGTGTCTGTATGTATGGTGGTGTGTGTCTGTATGTGTGGGTGGTGTGGTCTGTATGTGTGGTGGTGTGTGTCTGTAAGTGTGGTGGTGTGTGTCTGTATGTATGGTGGTGTGTGTCTGTAAGTGTGGTGGTGTGTGTCTGTATGTATGGTGATGTGTGTCTATGTGTGGTGGTGTGTGTCTGTATGTGTGGTGGTGTGTGTGTATACGTGTGGTGATGTGTGTCTCTATGTGTGGTGGTGTGTGTCTCTATGTGTGGTGGTGTGTGTTTCTATGCTTGGTTGGTGGTGTGTGTCTCTATGTGTGGTGGTGTCTATCTATGTGTGGTGGTGTGTGTCTCTATGTGTGGTGGTTTCTCTCTGTATATGTGTGGTGGTGTCTATCTATGTGTAGTGTTGTGTGTCTCCAGCCCTGATGTGGCCCTTTGCGGTCAGCTGGCTATAAGCAACATTATCTCATCTTATCTTGTGTGTCTCTATGTGTGGTGGTTTCTCTCTATGTGTATGTGGTGGTGTGTGTGTCTCTATGTGTGGTGGTGTCCTCTCTATGTATGTGTGGTGGTGTGTGTGTCTCTATATGTGGTGGTGTCTCTCTATGTATGTGTGGTGGTGTGTGTCTCTATGTGTTGTGGTGACTCTCTATGTATGTGTGGTGGTGTGTGTGTCTGTATGTGTGGTGGTGTCTCTCTATGTATGTGTGGTGGTGTGTGTCTCTATGTGTTGTGGTGACTCTCTATGTATGTGTGGTGGTGTGTGTGTCTGTATGTGTGGTGGTGTCTCTCAATGTATGTGTGGTGGTGTGTGTCTCTATGTGTTGTGGTGACTCTCTATGTATGTGTGGTGGTGTATGTGTCTGTATATGTGGTGGTGTCTCTCTATGTATGTGTGGTGGTGTGTGTCTGTGTTGTGGTGGCTCTCTGTGTATGTGTGGTGGTGTGGGTGTCTCTATATGTGGTGGTGTCTCTCTGTCTATGCGTGGTGGTTTCTCTCTATCTATGTGTGGTGGTGTGTGTGTCTGTATGTGTGGTGGTGACTCTCTATGTATGTGTGGTGGTGTGTGTCTGTATGTGTGGTGGTTTCTCTCTATGTATGTGTGGTGGTTTCTCTCTCTATGTATGTGTGGTGGTGTGTGTCCTATGTGTGGTGGTGTCTCTCTATGTGTGGTGTTGTCTCTCTATCTGCGTGTGTGTTGTCTCTCTATCTATGTGTGGTGTTGTCTCTCTATCTGTGTGTGGTGTTGTCTCTCTATCTGTGTGTGGTGTTGTCTCTCTATCTGTGTGTGGTGTTGTTTTCTCTATGTATGTGTGGCGTTGTCTATCTATGTATGTGTGGTGTTGTCTCTATCTGTGTGTGGTGTTGTCTCTCTATCTTTGGTGGTGTTGTCTCTCTATCTGTGTGTGGTGTTGTCTCTCTGTGTATGTGTGGTGTTGTCTCTCTATCTGTGTGTGGTGTTGTCTATCTATGTATGTGTGGTGTTGTCTCTCTATCTGTGTGTGGTGTTGTCTCTCTATCTGTGTGTGGTGTTGTCTCTCTATGTATGTGTGGTGTTGTCTATCTATGTGTGGTGTTGTCTTTCTATCTATGTGTGGCACTGTCTCTATCTGTGTGTGGTGTTGTCTCTCTATGTATGTGTGGTGTTGTCACTCTATGTGTGATGTTGTCTCTCTATATATGTGTGGTGTTGTCTCTCTATCTGTGTGTGGTGATGTCTCTCTATGTGTGGTGTTGTGTCTCTATCTATGTTTGGTGTTGTCTCTCTATCTGTGTGTGGTGTTGTCTATGTATGTGTGGTGTTGTCTCTATGTGTGGTGTTGTCTCTTTATCTGTGTGTGGTGGTGTCTCTCTATGTGTGGTGTTGTCTCTCTATGTATGTGTGGTGTTGTCTTTCTATCTGTGTGTGGTGTTGTCTCTATCTAATGGTGATGTTGTCTCTGTATCTATGTGTGGTGGTGTCTCTGTATCTATGTGTGGTGGTGTCTCTGTATCAATGTGTGGTGGTGTCTCTGTATCTATGTGTGGTGGTGTCTCTGTATCAATGTGTGGTGGTGTCTCTGTATCTATGTGTGGTGGTGTCTCTGTATCTATGTGTGGTGGTGTCTCTGTATCAATGTGTGGTGGTGTCTCTGCATGTGTGGTGATGTATGCTCTGTGTCATGATGATGTCTCTATGTATCATGGTGTATGTCTCCATATGTGGTGTTGTGTTGTCAGCGGTGGTGTTGTCTCTCTACCTATGTGTCATGGTGTATGTCTCTATGTATGTGTGGTGTTGCCTCTCTATCTATGTGTCATGGTGTATGTCTCTATGTATGTGTGGTGTTGCCTCTCTATGTGTCATGGTGTATGTCTCTATCTATGTGTGGTGTTGTGTTGTCAGCAGTGGTGTTGTCTCTCTATCTATGTGTGGTGTTGTGTGTCTCTATCTATGTGTTGTGTTGTCAGCGGTGGTGTTGTCTTTCTATCTATGTGTGGAGGTGTGTTGTCAGTGGTGGTGTTGTCTATCTATGTGTGGTGTTGTGTTATCGGTGGTGGTGTTGTCTCTCTATCTATGTGTGGTGTTGTGTTATCATCGGTGGTGTTGTCTCTCTATCTATGTGTGGTGTTGTGTTATCGGTGGTGGTGTTGTCTCTCTATCTATGTGTGGTGTTGTGTTATCATCGGTGGTGTTGTCTCTCTATCTATGTGTGGTGTTGTGTTATCGGTGGTGGTGTTGTCTCTCTATCTATGTGTGGTGTTGTGTTATCATCGGTGGTGTTGTCTCTCTATCTATGTGTGGTGTTGTGTTATCATCGGTGGTGTTGTCTCTCTATCTATGTGTGGTGTTGTCTCTCTATCTATGTGTGGTGTTGTGTTGTCAGCGATGGTGTTGTCTCTCTATATATGTTGGTGTTGTGTTGTCAGCGGTGGTGTTGTCTCTCTATCTATGTGTGGTGTTGTGTTATCATCGGTGTGTTGTCTCTCTATCTATGTGTGGTGTTGTGTTATCGGTGGTGGTGTTGTCTCTCTATCTATGTGTGGTGTTGTGTTATCATCGGTGGTGTTGTCTCTCTATCTATGTGTGGTGTTTGTGTTATCATCGGTGGTGTTGTCTCTCTATCTATGTGTGGTGTTGTCTCTCTATCTATGTGTGGTGTTGTGTTGTCAGCGATGGTGTTGTCTCTCTATATATGTGGGTGTTGTGTTGTCAGCGGGTGTTGTCTCTCTATCTATGTGTGGTGTTGTGTTATCATCGGTGGTGTTGTCTCTCTATCTATGTGTGGTGTTGTGTTATCGGTGGTGGTGTTGTCTCTCTATCTATGTGTGGTGTTGTGTTATCATCGGTGGTGTTGTCTCTCTATCTATGTGTGGTGTTGTGTTATCATCGTGGTGTTGTCTCTCTATCTATGTGTGGTGTTGTCTCTCTATCTATGTGTGGTGTTGTGTTGTCAGCGATGGTGTTGTCTCTCTATATATGTGTGGTGTTGTGTTGTCAGCGGTGGTGTTGTCTCTCTATCTCTGTGTGGTGATGTGTTGTCAGCGGTGGTGTTGTTTCTCTATCTATATGTGGTGTTGTCTCTCTGTCTATGTGTGGTGGTGTCTCTCTTTCTATGTGTGATGGTGTCTCTGTCTGTGTGTAGTATTGTCTCTCTATCTATGTGTGGTGGTGTCTCTCTTTCTATGTGTGGTGTTGTGTGCCTCTATGTGTGGTGTTGTGTGTCTCTGTCTATGTGTTTTGTGTGTGTCTATCTCTGTGTGTTGTGTGTCTCTATGTGTGGTGTTGTGTGTTCTATCTATGAGTGGTGTTGTGTCTATGTGTGGTGTTGTGTGTCTCTATGTGTGGTGTTGTGTGCCTCTATCTATGTGTGGTGTTGTCTCTCTATCTATGTGTGGTGTTGTGTCTCTCTATGTGTGGTATTGTGTGTCTCTATCTATGTGTGGTGTTGTGTGTCTCTATCTATGTGTGGTGTTGTGTGTTCTCTCTATGTGTGGTGTTGTGTTGTCAGCGATGGTGTTGTCTCTATGTGTGGCGCTGTGTCTCTCTATCTATGTGTGGTGTTGTCTCTCTATCTATGTGTGGTGGTGTGTTGTCTCTCTGTCTATGTGTGGTGTTGTCTCTCTATCTATGTGTGGTGTTGTGTTGTCTCTCTATCTATGTGTGGTGTTGTGTTGTCCCTCTATCTATGTTGGTGTTGTGTTGTCTCTATCTATGTGTGGTGGTGTGTGTCTCTATCTATGTGTGGTGGTGTGTTGTCTCTGTCTATGTGTGGTGTTGTGTTTGTCTCTCTATCTATGTGTGGTGGTGTGTCTCTATCTATGTGTGGTGGTGTGTTGTCTCTGTTTATGTGTGGTGGTGTGTGTCTCTATCTATGTGTGGTGGTGTGTTGTCTCTATGTGTGGTGGTGTGTTGTCTCTATCTATGTGTGGTGTTGTGTTGTCTCTATCTATGTGTGGTGGTTGTGTGTCTATCTATGTGTGGTGGTGTGTGTCTCTATCTATGTGTGGTGGTGTGTCTATGTGTGGTGGTGTGTGTCTCTATATGTGGTGTTGTGTTGTCTCTATCTATGTGTGGTGTTGTGTGTCTCTGTCTATGTGTGGTGGTGTGTGTCTCTATCTATGTGTGGTGGTGTGTCGCTCTATCTATGTGTGGTGGTGTGTGTCTCTATCTATGTGTGGTGGTGTGTGTATCTATGTGTGGTGGTGTGTCTCTCTATCTATGTGTGGTGTTGTGTTGTCTCTCTAATCTATGTGTGGTGGTGTGTGTCTCTATGTGTGGTGGTGTGTTGTCTCTGTCTATGTGTGGTGGTGTGTGTCTCTATCTATGTGTGGTGGTGTGTTGTCTCTATCTATGTGTGGTGGTGTGTGTCTCTATGTGTGGTTTTGTGTTGTCTCTTTCTATGTATGGTGTTGTGTCTCTATCTATGTGTGGTGTTGTGTGTCTCTATCAATGTGTGGTGTTGTGTTGTCTCTATCTATGTGTGGTAGTGTGTGTCTCTATCTATGTGTGGTGGTGTGTGTCTCTATCTATGTGTGGTGGTGTGTGTCTCTATGTGTGGTTTTGTGTTGTCTCTTTCTATGTGTGGTGTTGTGTCTCTATCTATGTGTGGTGTTGTGTGTCTCTATCAATGTGTGGTGTTGTGTTTGTCTCTATCTATGTGTGGTGGTGTGTGTCTGTATCTATGTGTGGTGTGTGTCTCTATCAATGTGTGGTGTGGTGTTGTCTCTATCTATGTGTGGTAGTGTGTGTCTCTATCTATGTGTGGTGGTGTGTGTCCTATCTATGTGTGGTAGTGTGTGTCTCTATCTATGTGTGGTGGTGTGTTGTCTCTATCTATATGTGGTGGTGTGTGTCTCTATGTGTGGTGTGTGTGTGTCTCTATCTATGTGTGGTGGTGTGTCTCTATCTATGTGTGATAGTGTGTGTCTCTATCTATGTGTGTGGTGTGTTGTCTCTATCTTTATGTGGTGGTGTGTGTCTCTATGTGTGGTGGTGTGTGTCTCTATCTATGTGTGGTGGTGTGTTGTCTCTATCTATGTGTGGTGGTGTGTTGTCTCTATCTATGTGTGGTGGTGTGTCTGTATCTATGTGTGGTGGTGTGTGTCTCTATCTATGTGTGGTGGTGTGTTGTCTCTATCTATGTGTGTGTGGTGTTGTCTCTCTATCTATGTGTGGTGGTGTGTGTCTCTATCTATGTGTGGTGGTGTGTGTCTCTATCTATGTGTGGTGGTGTGTTGTCTCTATCTATATGTGGTGTGGTGTTGTCTATCTATGTGTGGTGGTGTGTTGTCAGCGGTGGTGGTGGACCAGCTGCCCTCCCCGCTACAGATGTCGGAGGAGAGAGTGGAGAAACTGATGTGCAGTCACAACCAGCACTTCCGCTCCCTGCCCACGCCCTCACAGAGCCTGAAGGCAGGTAAGCGAGCTCACCCTTGTTTCTGTCTGAGAAATTCATTTTCTGCAGAATTCCAGGTAAACTCCGACTTCTATTGTCCGTGTTTCATGCCCCCAAAATGTGACCCCCCTCCCCCCCCCCCCCCCCTCCCCCTTTTCAACTCCTGTGTATCCCACTCAGAGAACCTGACATTAGACGGTAATACACACCGTACAACAGCTCACAGCACACACACACAGTACAGCACAGGTCAGCGCAGTGAAACCCAACCCAGTACAGTACAACACAGTCCACCGTTGTACAATGATTGGCAGATGTCACTGCTATGGTTGGCACTTTCCAGGTGTGTGACTCATGATGGCCTGTGTCAAGGTGTGTCACTGTCATGATGGCCTGTGTCAAGGTGTGTCACTGTCATGATGACCTGTGTCAAGGTGTGTCACTGTCATGATGACCTGTGTCAAGGTGTGTCACTGTCATGATGACCTGTATCAAGGTGTCACTCATGATGGCCTGTGTCAAGGTGTGTGACTCATGATGGCCTGTGTCAAGGTGTGTGACTCATGATGGCCTGTGTCAAGGGTGTGACTCATGATGGCCTGTGTCAAGGTGTGTGACTCATGATGACCTGTGTCAAGGTGTGTCACTGTCATGATGACCTGTGTCAAGGTGTGTGACTCATGATGGCCTGTGTCAGGGTGTGTCACTGTCATGATGACCTGTGTCAAGGTGTGTCACTGTCATGATGACCTGTATCAAGGTGTGTCACTGTCATTATGACCTGTGTCAAGGTGTGTCGGTGTCATGATGACCTGTGTCAAGGTGTGTCACTGTCATTATGACCTGTGTCAAGGTGTGTCGGTGTCATGATGACCTGTGTCAAGGTGTGTCACTGTCATTATGACCTGTGTCAAGGTGTGTCGGTGTCATGATGACCTGTATCAAGGTGTGTCACTGTCATTATGACCTGTGTCAAGGTGTGTCGGTGTCATGATGACCTGTGTCAAGGTGTGTCACTGTCATGATGACCTGTGTCAAGGTGTGTCACTGTCATGATGACCTGTGTCAAGGTGTGTGACTGTCATGATGACCTGTGTCAAGGTGTGTGACTGTCATGATGGCCTGTGTCAAGGTGTGTGACTCATGATGGCCTGTGTCAAGGTGTGTCACTGTCCTAACCTGTGTCAAGGTGTGTCACTGTCATGATGACCTGTGTCAAGGTGTGTCACTGTCATGATGACCTGTGTCAAGGTGTGTCACTGTCATGATGATCTGTGTCAATGTGTGTGACTGTCATGATGACTTGTGTCTAGGTGTGTCACTGTCATAATGACCTGTGTCAAGGTGTGTCACTGTCATGATGACCTGTGTCAAGCTGTTTCACTGTCATGACCTGTGTTAAGGTGTGTCACTGTCATGACCTGTGTCAAGGTGTGTCACTGTCATGATGACCTGTGTCAATGTGTGTGGCTGTCATGATGACCTGTGTCAAGGTGTGTCACTGTCATGACCTGTGTCAAGGTGTGTCACTGTCATGATGACCTGTGTCAAGGTGTGTCACTGTCATGATGACCTGTGTCAAGGTGTGTCACTGTCATGATGACCTGTGTCAAGGTGTGTCATTGTCATGATGACCTGTGTCAAGGTGTGTGACTGTCATGATGACCTGTGTCAAGGTGTGTCACTGTCATGACCTATGTCAAGGTGTGTCACTATCATGATGACCTGTGTCAAGGTGTGTCACTGTCATGATGACCTGTGTCAAGATGTGTCACTGTCATGATGACCTGTGTCAAGGTGTGTCACTCTCATGATGACCTGTGTCAAGGTGTGTGACTGTCACGATGACCTGTGTCAAGGTGTGTCGCTGTCATGACCTGTGTCAAGGTGTGTCACTGTCCTAACCTGTGTCAAGGTGTGTCACTGTCATGATGACCTGTGTCAAGGTGTGTCACTGTCATGATGACCTGTGTTAAGGTGTGTCACTGTCATGATGATCTGTGTCAAGGTGTGTCACTGTCATGATCTGTGTCAAGGTGTGTGACTGTCATGATGACTTGTGTCAAGGTGTGTCACTGTCATAATGACCTGTGTCAAGGTGTGCCACTGTCATGACCTGTGTCAAGGTGTGTGACTGTCATGATGACCTGTGTCAAGGTGTGCCACTGTCATGACCTGTGTCAAGGTGTGTCACTGTCATGACCTGTGTCAAGGTGTGTCACTGTCATGATGATCTGTGTCAAGGTGTGTCACTGTCATGATGACCTGTGTCAAGGTGTGTCACTGTCATGATGACCTGTGTCAAGGTGTGTCACTGTCATGATGATCTGTGTCAATGTGTGTGACTGTCATGATGACTTGTGTCTAGGTGTGTCACTGTCATAATGACCTGTGTCAAGGTGTGTCACTGTCATGATGACCTGTGTCAAGCTGTTTCACTGTCATGACCTGTGTTAAGGTGTGTCACTGTCATGACCTGTGTCAAGGTGTGTCACTGTCATGATGACCTGTGTCAATGTGTGTGGCTGTCATGATGACCTGTGTCAAGGTGTGTCACTGTCATGACCTGTGTCAAGGTGTGTCACGTCATGATGACCTGTGTCAGGTGTGTCACTGTCATGATGACCTGTGTCAAGGTGTGTCACTGTCATGATGACCTGTGTCAAGGTGTGTCATTGTCATGATGACCTGTGTCAAGGTGTGTGACTGTCATGATGACCTGTGTCAAGGTGTGTCACTGTCATGACCTGTGTCAAGGTGTGTCACTATCATGATGACCTGTGTCAAGGTGTGTCACTGTCATGATGACCTGTGTCAAGATGTGTCACTGTCATGATGACCTGTGTCAAGGTGTGTCACTCTCATGATGACCTGTGTCAAGGTGTGTGACTGTCACGATGACCTGTGTCAAGGTGTGTCGCTGTCATGACCTGTGTCAAGGTGTGTCACTGTCCTAACCTGTGTCAAGGTGTGTCACTGTCATGATGACCTGTGTCAAGGTGTGTCACTGTCATGATGACCTGTGTTAAGGTGTGTCACTGTCATGATGATCTGTGTCAAGGTGTGTCACTGTCATGATCTGTGTCAAGGTGTGTCACTGTCATGATGACTTGTGTCAAGGTGTGTCACTGTCATAATGACCTGTGTCAAGGTGTGCCACTGTCATGACCTGTGTCAAGGTGTGTGACTGTCATGATGACCTGTGTCAAGGTGTGCCACTGTCATGACCTGTGTCAAGGTGTGTCACTGTCATGACCTGTGTCAAGGTGTGTCACTGTCATGATGATCTGTGTCAAGGTGTGTCACTGTCATGATGACCTGTGTCAAGGTGTGTGACTGTCAAGATGACCTGTGTCAAGGTGTGTGACTTTCATGACCTGTGTCAAGGTGTGTGACTGTCATGATGACCTGTGTCAAGGTCAGGGTTCGTACAGAGTCCTGGAAGTCTGGAAAAAGTATGGAAAAATGAAAAGACCATTTCCAGGGCTGGAAAAGTCTTGGAATTTTGTAATTTGTGGCCATGGGTCTGGAAAAGTCCTGGAATTTTGTAAAAGATGTGCAAACATTTTCATGATGTTGAATTTTGCTTTGAAGTTTCTTTACAAAAACATTGAAATAGGGATAAAAACAGAAATTAAATCACGCACAATGATCGCGGTTTTCAGATTTTCTCTGGCCGGGGGTTTAGCAGACGATTACCAAGGAGGTAATTTGTAACTTCATCAATTTTGATCAAATTATCTCCCTTGGTATTAACGCTCAGCGACGATGTTTGTAAACTTTTTTTTTTAACTAGTTTTTTTTTCTTTCTTTTTTATACTTTTTTCTTTATACTTTATTTCCTCTAACCAGTCTCTTACACACCATGCATAGTCTGTATGTTCTCTTACAAATGGACATATTTTTGCTGATTTTAGTGTTTTGGCATTTAATACAAAGAGTCTGAGTTTGTTAATGTTCTAATGTGTGGTGTACTGGCACTCACTCTGATAAAAAATAAAAAACAGAAATGGCAGTTTGATGTTTCTCTGTTCAGGTTGATGAAAAAATTATTTTAAAACAAAGTTTTTTGTTTTCTTTGTACAAAAAAAAAATTTTCAGTAATTTTTTTCCATCAACCTTAACACAGAAAAATCAAACTGCCATTTCTGTTTTCAATTTTTACGCAAGTATTGTAACCTTGAAATAGAAAAGGCACTCCTTGAAAACTCCTTGAATTTTGTTCTTGGGAGTTTGTAACACACACACACACACACACGCTGTCTCTAACGCACTCGCTCTCTCTCTCTTATCCAAAAATGTCAAAATTTAAATACGGAATTGAATAGAGCACATTGGCTTGTAAGTACTCAGCCATGTTGAACATCCAAATTAAAATGAAAGGACAGTTGAGAGGCCGCGAGGCCTAGTGTCCAAATTACCTGACCTGACCATATCTCTCTCACACACACACACACACGCACACTCCCACAAGCACACACACACACACACTGTCTGTCTCTCACACACCTACACCCACACGTGCGCGGGCGCACTCACACTCACACTTACACACACACCGTCTCTTTCTCTCTCACATACATAGACACATACACTGTCTCTCTCTCTCTCTCTCTCTCTCTCTCTCTCTCTCTCTCTCTCTCTCTCTCTCTCTCTCTCTCTCTCTCTCACACACACACACACACACACACACTGTCTCTGTCTCCGTGTCTCTGACTTTTTCACGCATGTGCGCGCACACACAAACACACACACACACTAAATTTTTTGGTAAGTATTGAATGCCCTGCTATTATTAAACCAGTTCTTTTCTGGTGTGTTTAGCATGGTAATCACATACAGAGGTGCACGCACACACACATTCTGGGGTCTGGAAAAATTATGAAAAGCCCTGGAAAAAGTATGGAATTTTGTTTGGTCACATCTGTGTGAACCCTGCAAGGTGTGTGACTGTCATGACCTGTGTCAAGGTGTGTCACTGTCATGACCTGTGTCAAGGTGTGTCACTGTCATGATGACCTGTGTCAAGGTGTGTTGCTGTCATAATGACCTGTGTCAAGGTGTGTGAATGTCATGATCTGTCAATGTGTGTGACTGTCATGATGACCTGTGTCAAGGTGTGTGACTGTCATGATGACCTATGTCAAGGTGTGTCACTGTCATGATGACCTGTGTCAAGGTGTGTCACTGTCATGACCTGTGTCAAGGTGTGTCACTGTCATGACCTGTGTCAAGGTGTGTGACTGTCATGATGACCTGTGTCAAGGTGTGTCGCTGTTATGATGACCTGTGTCAAGGTGTGTCACTGTCATGATGACCTGTGTCAAGGTGTGTCACTGTCATGACCTGTGTCAAGGTGTGTCACTGTCATGACCTGTGTCAAGGTGTGTCACTGTCATGATGACCTGTGTCAAGGTGTGTCGCTGTCATAATGACCTGTGTCAAGGTGTGTGAATGTCATGATCTGTGTCAATGTGTGTGACTGTCATGATGACCTGTGTCAAGGTGTGTCACTGTCATGATCTGTGTCAAGGTGTGTGACTGTCATGACCTGTGTCAAGGTGTGTCACTGTCATGATGACCTGTGTCAAGGTGTGTCACTGTCATGATGACCTGTGTCAAGGTGTGTCGCTGTCATGACCTGTGTCAAGGTATGTCACTGTCATGATGACCTATGTCAAGGTGTGTCACTGTCATAATGACCTGTGTCAAGGTGTGTCGCTGTCATAATGACCTGTGTCAAGGTATGTCACTGTCATGACCTGTGTCAAGGTGTGTCACTGTCATGATGACCTATGTCAAGGTGTGTCACTGTCATGATGACCTGTGTCAAGGTGTGTCGCTGTCATAATGACCTGTGTCAAGGTGTGTGAATGTCATGATCTGTGTCAATGTGTGTGACTGTCATGATGACCTGTGTCAAGGTGTGTCACTGTCATGATCTGTGTCAAGGTGTGTCACTGTCATGACCTGTGTCAAGGTGTGTCACTGTCATGATGACCTGTGTCAAGGTGTGTCACTGTCATCATGACCTGTGTCAAGGTGTGTGACTGTCATGATGACCTGTGTCAAGGTGTGTCACTGTCATGATGACCTGTGTCAAGGCGTGTCACTGTCATGGCCTGTGTCAAGGTGTGTCACTGTCATGACCTGTGTCGAGGTGTGTCACTATCATGACCTGAGTCAAGGTGTGTCACTGTCATAATGACCTGTGTCAAGGTGTGCCACTGTCATGACCTGTGTCAAGGTGTGTCGCTGTTATGATGACCTGTGTCAAGGTGTGTCACTGTCATGATGACCTGTGTCAAGGTTGTTCACTGTCATGACCTGTGTAAAGGTGTGTCACTGTCATGACCTGTGGCAAGGTGTGTTACTGTCATGATAATCTGTGTTAAGGTGTGTCACTGTCATGACCTTTGTCAAGGTGTGTCACTGTCAAAATGATCTGTGTCAAGGTGTGTCACTGTCATGATCTGTGTCAAGGTGTGTGACTGTCATGATGACTTGTGTCAAGGTGTGTCACTGTCATAATGACCTGTGTCAAGGTGTGCCACTGTCATGACCTGTGTCAAGGTGTGTGACTGTCATGATGACCTGTGTCAAGGTGTGCCACTGTCATGACCTGTGTCAAGGTGTGTCACTGTCATGACCTGTGTCAAGGTGTGTCACTGTCATGATGATCTGTGTCAAGGTGTGTCACTGTCATGATGACCTGTGTCAAGGTGTGTGACTGTCAAGATGACCTGTGTCAAGGTGTGTGACTTTCATGACCTGTGTCAAGGTGTGTGACTGTCATGATGACCTGTGTCAAGGTCAGGGTTCGTACAGAGTCCTGGAAGTCTGGAAAAAGTATGGAAAAATGAAAAGACCATTTCCAGGGCTGGAAAAGTCTTGGAATTTTGTAATTTGTGGCCATGGGTCTGGAAAAGTCCTGGAATTTTGTAAAAGATGTGCAAACATTTTCATGATGTTGAATTTTGCTTTGAAGTTTCTTTACAAAAACATTGAAATAGGGATAAAAACAGAAATTAAATCACGCACAATGATCGCGGTTTTCAGATTTTCTCTGGCCGGGGGTTTAGCAGACGATTACCAAGGGAGGTAATTTGTAACTTCATCAATTTTGATCAAATTATCTCCCTTGGTATTAACGCTCGCGACGATGTTTGTAAACTTTTTTTTTTTAACTAGTTTTTTTTTTCTTTCTTTTTTTATACTTTTTTCTTTATACTTTATTTCCTCTAACCAGTCTCTTACACACCATGCATAGTCTGTATGTTCTCTTACAAATGGACATATTTTTGCTGATTTTAGTGTTTTGGCATTTAATACAAAGAGTCTGAGTTTGTTAATGTTCTAATGTGTGGTGTACTGGCACTCACTCTGATAAAAAATGAAAAAACAGAAATGGCAGTTTGATGTTTCTCTGTTCAGGTTGATGAAAAAATTATTTTAAAACAAAGTTTTTTGTTTTCTTTGTACAAAAAAAAAATTTTCAGTAATTTTTTTCCATCAACCTTAACACAGAAAAATCAAACTGCCATTTCTGTTTTCAATTTTTACGCAAGTATTGTAACCTTGAAATAGAAAAGGCACTCCTTGAAAACTCCTTGAATTTTGTTCTTGGGAGTCTGTAGGAACCCTGTACATACACACACACACACACACACACACACGCACACACACACACACGCTGTCTCTAACGCACTCGCTCTCTCTCTCTTATCCAAAAATGTCAAAATTTAAATACGGAATTGAATAGAGCACATTGGCTTGTAAGTACTCAGCCATGTTGAACATCCAAATTAAAATGAAAGGACAGTTGAGAGGCCGCGAGGCCTAGTGTCCAAATTACCTGACCTGACCATATCTCTCTCACACACACACACACACGCACACTCCCACAAGCACACACACACACACTGTCTGTCTCTCACACACCTATACCCACACGTGCGCGCGCGCACTCACACTCACACTTACACACACACCGTCTCTTTCTCTCTCACATACATAGACACATACACTGTCTCTCTCTCTCTCTCTCTCTCTCTCTCTCTCTCTCTCTCTCTCTCTCTCTCTCTCTCTCTCTCTCTCTCTCTCACACACACACACACACACTGTCTCTGTCTCCGTGTCTCTGACTTTTTCACGCATGTGCGCGCACACACAAACACACACACACACTAAATTTTTTGGTAAGTATTGAATGCCCTGCTATTTTTAAACCAGTTCTTTTCTGGTGTGTTTAGCATGGTAATCACATACAGAGGTGCACGCACACACACATTCTGGGGTCTGGAAAAATTATGAAAAGCCCTGGAAAAAGTATGGAATTTTGTTTGGTCACATCTGTGTGAACCCTGCAAGGTGTGTGACTGTCATGACCTGTGTCAAGGTGTGTCACTGTCATGACCTGTGTCAAGGTGTGTCACTGTCATGATGACCTGTGTCAAGGTGTGTTGCTGTCATAATGACCTGTGTCAAGGTGTGTGAATGTCATGATCTGTCAATGTGTGTGACTGTCATGATGACCTGTGTCAAGGTGTGTGACTGTCATGATGACCTATGTCAAGGTGTGTCACTGTCATGATGACCTGTGTCAAGGTGTGTCACTGTCATGACCTGTGTCAAGGTGTGTCACTGTCATGACCTGTGTCAAGGTGTGTGACTGTCATGATGAGCTGTGTCAAGGTGTGTCACTGTCATGATGACCTGTGTCAAGGTGTGTCACTGTCATGATGACCTGTGTCAAGGTGTGTCACTGTCATGACCTGTGTCAAGGTGTGTCACTGTCATGACCTGTGTCAAGGTGTGTCACTGTCATGATGACCTGTGTCAAGGTGTGTCGCTGTCATAATGACCTGTGTCAAGGTGTGTGAATGTCATGATCTGTGTCAATGTGTGTGACTGTCATGACGACCTGTGTCAAGGTGTGTCACTGTCATGATCTGTGTCAAGGTGTGTGACTGTCATGACCTGTGTCAAGGTGTGTCACTGTCATGATGACCTGTGTCAAGGTGTGTCACTGTCATGATGACCTGTGTCAAGGTGTGTCGCTGTCATGACCTGTGTCAAGGTATGTCACTGTCATGATGACCTATGTCAAGGTGTGTCACTGTCGTAATGACCTGTGTCAAGGTGTGTCGCTGTCATAATGACCTGTGTCAAGGTGTGTCACTGTCATGACCTGTGTCAAGGTGTGTCACTGTCATGATGACCTATGTCAAGGTGTGTCACTGTCATGATGACCTGTGTCAAGGTGTGTCGCTGTCATAATGACCTGTGTCAAGGTGTGTGAATGTCATGATCTGTGTCAATGTGTGTGACTGTCATGATGACCTGTGTCAAGGTGTGTCACTGTCATGATCTGTGTCAAGGTGTGTCACTGTCATGACCTGTGTCAAGGTGTGTCACTGTCATGATGACCTGTGTCAAGGTGTGTCACTGTCATCATGACCTGTGTCAAGGTGTGTGACTGTCATGATGACCTGTGTCAAGGTGTGTCACTGTCATGATGACCTGTGTCAAGGCGTGTCACTGTCATGGCCTGTGTCAAGGTGTGTCACTGTCATGACCTGTGTCGAGGTGTGTCACTATCATGACCTGAGTCAAGGTGTGTCACTGTCATAATGACCTGTGTCAAGGTGTGCCACTGTCATGACCTGTGTCAAGGTGTGTCGCTGTTATGATGACCTGTGTCAAGGTGTGTCACTGTCATGATGACCTGTGTCAAGGTTGTTCACTGTCATGACCTGTGTAAAGGTGTGTCACTGTCATGACCTGTGGCAAGGTGTGTTACTGTCATGATAATCTGTGTTAAGGTGTGTCACTGTCATGACCTGTGTCAAGGTGTGTCACTGTCAAAATGATCTGTGTCAAGGTGTGTGACTGTCATAATGACCTGTGTCAAGGTGTGTCACTGTCATGATGACCTGTGTCAAGGTGTGTCACTGTCATGGCCTGTGTCAAGGTGTGTCACTGTCATGACCTGTGTCGAGGTGTGTCACTATCATGACCTGTGTCAAGGTGTGTCACTGTCATAATGACCTGTGTCAAGGTGTGCCACTGTCATGACCTGTGTCAAGGTGTGTCGCTGTTATGATGACCTGTGTCAAGGTGTGTCACTGTCATGATGACCTGTGTCAAGTTTGTTCACTGTCATGACCTGTGTAAAGGTGTGTCACTGTCATGACCTGTGTCAAGGTGTGTCACTGTCATGACCTGTGGCAAGGTGTGTTACTGTCATGATAATCTGTGTTAAGGTGTGTCACTGTCATGACCTGTGTCAAGGTGTGTCACTGTCAAAATGATCTGTGTCAAGGTGTGTGACTGTCATAATGACCTGTGTCAAGGTGTGTCACTGTCATGATGACCTGTGTCAAGGTGTGTCGCTGTCATGACCTGTGTCAAGGTGTGTCACTGTCATGAC